>JAZBHA010000493.1:0-21343 GCA_037464855.1 Iselma pallidipennis | reverse complement strand
TAAAATAGAAAAATTCGATAAGAGTACTTCCGTATCAAATGAAGACTTCAATATAGATGTTCCTGTGATGGATTGTGATGATTCAATTGGCTCAAATACTGAACAATACGACGAGAAAATCTGTCCAATTTGTTCGAAAATCTTTACAAAAGATACAAATTTCGAAACATTGACTGTACATGTTGAACAACATTTTGTTGAAACACCCGATTTTGAATTGTTATGATGGTGGCATTAATCTCATTCCAATCTATATGCAATATAGTTGATTAAAGAGTATTAGATTTAATTTTTTTTGTAAATTATATTAAGTATTTATTTTGTGTTTCAAAAACTTATATAATAATAAATACATATTTTCTATAAAATTCATCATTTTTAGATTTAAAAATTTTCAACCCAAATCGGATGGTTTCACATCACTGGTAGTAGCTGGTTGTTGTGTTGTTTGTTGTAATAGATTCTTACTAAACCATTGTGGTCGTGATTTCTTCATTTCAACAATACGTTTACCTTGCCAAAATTCGTCAGGTTTCTCCTGTTTCTCACCTGCATATAAAACAACCACTTCCTTTTCAATTGGCTCTAATTTTAACTCTTGTTGAATAGTTTCTTGCATTTCTTTAGTTTCATCGATAGCTTTCTTATAACAAGTTGCTAAAAAAACAACAAATTAATATAAACTCGCAGTTATTACATCTTTAAAATAATCCCTTACGACACAATTGTCCTATAAGATAATCATCACCACATGTATTACATATTCGGATTGTTGTTTTTGGTTTCAACATTTTCCAAACATAATACGGATCACCAAATCGTCGTTTCATTCGTTTTTCTATGGTACGTCTACATGTTGGTACACCCCAAACAAAACCATCACCGATGATGTCTTTCAAGGAGAATTTCTCAGGTGGTGCTCGTTCTAATGCCACTCCAGCCAAACATAATTCCTCTAAAAAACAATACAAATTTAGTAACCGATATGCGTTTCAGGACATTGTGGGGTGGCTGACCGACGTGGGCAAATGAAGTCCCTAAGAATTACTGATTAGAACTAGAACCCCACATGTATTAGGAGGAAGATCAGACGGCGGTCCATGTGTTATATAAGTACCCTGCCCTTTCTGAGTCGAAACATCGCTGGTTTATCGAAGAGGTACAGAGGATCGTTGTAAGGGCCTCTGATAACATGGGATTTTCAGTGGACCTTTAGAGTTCGGAACACTCACTGTGGACTAAGAAAACACCTTCATATGATGGGGTTAGAAGACAGCCCAACCTGTCGAGGATGCGACGAAGAGGACGAAACTGTGGAGCATTTGCTCTGTCACTGCCCCAGACTCGTCCAACACCGTGGATCCATGCTGGGGGAGAACTGGTCTAGCATAGCTAAGGTCGCCAGTGCCCTTCTGAGCACGGCTCTGTTATATATGCAGAGTGTGGGCTGGTTTGGAGGAATTACGCGCTGACGGCCCCAGAAGGATGCACACTGGGACTGTTGGCTCCATCCACCTTTCAAATCCAGAATTCAGAAGCTCAGAACAATTACCGACTAGAACTAGGAGTGTTGTAGGAGACTCTCAAAATAGAGCCGAAACAGCGCTGGTTTATCGAACTTCAGGAGGTACAGAGGTTGTCTGGGCGTTCTGGAATGTCATTGTAAAGGTCTCTGATAACGCGGAGCTTACAGTGGACCTTTACAGTATTACTGGGCTATTACCCAGCCCCGATTATACATAAATTAGGTAAAACATGATTAAACGATGCAGATTGCTGAATTTTCCGAAAATTGCTATTTTGTGAACTAAAACTGCTCCAATTATAATAACGTGTAACAATTTAAGATAATTGAAGTCTAGAAAGTCATAATTGCATTAGAAAATCGAGAATTATTTAGAAACAAGTAACTTTCATATTCTAACCTCAAAATTAAATAATTTAAATTAATTAAGAAGAAAAAATATATTAGACAGTTTGTTGTATGTATTGAAACAAAAGAATACATTAATTAATTAATAAATGGACTTTAAAACGTTAATTATAAACGAATTACGTGCAATTCACGTATGCAATCTGTCAAAAAGTGAGGTTAAGTGTTAGTATTTGATTGAAAAGCGTGCCTTAAACACATCCTGCCCAATGTTACATAATAAAATACTAATTACCTGATGGTCGTTGTTTTGTTAAAAAATTAAAAATGGTAATTTCGAAACGTTGTAGGGCAATATTAAGACGATTTAGAAATGCACCAGCCATACTCGAAAATATACCGGATCAGCTGTTGTTGTCGTATTTCTCTCTAGTGTAGAGTAGTGCACGTACGGAATAGTGGGATAGCCGTGTTGTAGAGTGAAGTGGTAAAGTGAAGACTTCTTAATGTTGTATCTTTTATAGTGAATTGCCTTCTATAGTGGAAAGGTGTGTGTGATGTTGAGAGTCTTTACTATAGGGGACCACCGTCTCATAACAGTCCTGACGATGGCTTCTATAGGGTCTGGCAGCAGTAGAAGACTCTGTGTACGGGTGCAAGAAAAATTGTGTCAGTGGGGACAGACTGCAAAATTCAAAACATTATCATCATCATCATCATCATTACAATCATCCTCATCATTAAATACCTGTGTTTCAAAAACAAAATTTCCACAACCACAGAGGAATACGCTACAACGGCAGGTTAGCAAAATTTTCAAAAATCTTTGTATTTACCACCAAAAATTTGAACATTTCTCAACTATTTTTAGAAAGATAATCATCAAAAATCCACAAATCTATCAAATGCGATTGAAATTTCTTTTCTCTTATGCAAATTTTTATAAAAATATCACACTATTAAAAACTTTTACTTATTTAGTTAGTCTCAGATTCCTTCAAACTATTCGAAAGTTTATTTAATAATTTATTTATTAATAATAAACAACATAAATTTTTAGTCTCTTGAATGGTGTCGGTTTAAAAATTTGGAAATTTCGAAAATCGATCGCGCCAAAAAATCGGCGTTTCCAATTGGCCATGCGACCTGTGACGTAATCAAGAGACTAATTTTTTGGCGCGTTAATTGACTTTTTGAAAATCAAAAAATTAAGAGAAGAGATAAAAATGTAAAGCAAAAATTTTTTTTTTTTTGATTAAGATGGTAATGAAAAAGTAGGCTAATATGCGGATCTACTTAGGTTTGTATTTGTGTGTTGTTCGTGAAAAATTCTGTACAAGTATAATTCGTACAACTTTCTCAATTTCCTATCTTTTAATAATAATAAACTTTCTTTCAATTCACTTGTATCGGTATAACTAAGTATATATGAAATTCGTTTTCGTATAATATATACTTGACCAATATTTAGAAGTTTTTGTTCTTTAATACAAATTGGTTGTTTTACATTAATTAAATTTAAATAAAGCTAGGTTTTTTTCAAAAAGTAAAAAGCTAGATGTGAAATTTATAAATTTCATCAGTGGTGTCTGGTTGTTTTAAATATTGTTAATTTTGAAAAGGACCTTTGGCAATTTTGGCACTTTTTCCGTCTTTCTATGTTACAGTAGAAATTAAAAATGAAAATAATCTTTCATTTCACTATATGGAGACTCCACTGTGTATTTTTCAAATTTTTGTTATGCAATTTAATGTATCTAATTGACGTCATAACAAGGTCTTATCAAAAATGTTAAGAATTTTTATTTACTAATGATGAACTTCGTAGAATGATGACGAAATCAGAGGGGATTAGAAAATTGTAATTTTTTTAAGGATCAGTTTTTTGAATTGAGTTTTTTTTTTAAATTACAGGTATTGTGACAATTTATGAGACACTCGATATATACGTGTACATGTTTTCTTAATCATAAATGCTATTTCGTAATGTTATCAATATATATCTATATTTTTTTTGGAATTGTTATTATAAGATACCGTATCTATTTTAATGCATAATACTCGAAAATAGTAGAAATAATAAGTTTTCACTAATTTTCAATAATTTTTGATAATACAATCTGGAAATATTGAGCAATATTTGAATGCAAATTATGTTAAATTTGTCTGTTGTGTAATTATTGAGGCTTTTAATGTCATCAATATTGAAAACAACACCATATTCCATTAAAAATTTGATTAAAACAAGTCAGAAATTAATGTTAAATTGAGAATCTCAATTTAAACTCAATTTCTATGATTGCTATTCATTTGTCAAAATTTTCTAATTCCTAGTTCAAATGTTTCCAAAAATAGTAAGTCAATTTAGTTAATGTAATTAATTAGTATTACTTAAGTGAAATTAATTTAAAAAACCGCCTACCTTTTATCAAATTGACTAAAATGCAAAAGTGCAGTATTATCTTTATGACCTCAACATATTATCTAATAATAAGTACAAAAACAATGTAATTCACAAAATAATAATTGTTTTTTCCTTTTTTGTATATTTTCCCCAAATTGTATCGGATGTCCCATCGGACTGTACTCTCTCTCTCTTATTTAACATATTTCCAATGATATTTTTCTAATGATAGGTCAACTACTTTGATGTTTGTCAATATTGACGTATCAGGAACCAAATATATGATACATCAAGATAAACAAAAACCAATTTAAAAATTTGCAACTAATCCAACAATAAGTCAGGGTCTCTTCGGACGTATATACATTTAACAATTCTAAGGACATTGAAGAACATTAAAATGAAAATTTGGTGATAGTCATTCTCTATTTTTATTTCATTATAATATATTTTCCTTTATTTCCGGTACAATATTATTGAATTAAATTTCTAATAATTCTTACACTAGTTGCTCAACATCAATGGTGATTTCAGGGCGATCTATTTTAATCCCTAATGACTGATTTTTTTAATTATAAATACGTGCAAAAAGTGTTAAAATTGTTGAAATTATGTATTTACACGCGCGTACAAGAATAGGTACCTGTGAGTCGATATGGACGTTTAATTTTGTTCCACTTGTTCCACTTGCAGTGAACAGGTTGTTGGAAATTTTCCTTAAATCAAAACTCCTCAATTCTTTGATAATTTTAATTAACGGCTGTTATTTGTTTTGATATTTTGTTATTTTGACGTTAGAGAGTAGTTATTAAAATGTATATAGTTGATGTCTGCTATTTTGTTGGGCCAATGCCTTTTAAAAGAAGACGAAGAAGAAGAAGAAGTGAGAGTGGCCTTGCTCTTTGCTCAAAAAGTATGTCAGTTGTTGTTGCTTTCTTCAGCCGCTGACCGTACATAAAATTAAAAGGATAATTCAAAAGTGAAGACTATTTCTTGGTTGATCGAAACCAAAAAAAATACTTAAAATGGATAATAGTACGTCTTATAATAATCGATGTCAAAATCTCATATTTTATTACATTACACTGATTATTAATTATTTATCCATTTCTTATCGTTTTGGGAAAGTTGACCACCTTCAGAGACTTTTGCATTTTCGCAAGAATCTTAAAAGTTTAACTGAAAACCAAGACATTTGTAGTCAATACAAGAATATAATGACTGATAAATAATGTACCAAATATGGTTACATAATTGCAAAAAAATTCGTTTAGCGTCAATCAAAACTAACTATCGGAAGCTATATATTGGCTACACATATAGCTGAATATCTGAAGAAAGTTTTCTGGTCAATGCCATCATCAGACTTCCTTTTTGATGTATATTAGTGTGTTCTCTTTAAAAGTGAAGTATCATGCTTAAAAGTGTGTCATTAGAACTCCCACCAAAATCTGGTTATCTCGGTGAGATTGTCTGTGTGTGTGTGTGTGTGTGTGTGTGATTCATTATAGACAATCTTCTACATGTTTAATGATTAATAAAATGTGGTTGTTGTGTTGTTGTATATGTAGAAGCTCCAGCGGCAAGATGAAGAGAAAGTAAAGGTGTGCCTGACACCTGTTCTCTAATTTCAACAACCAAACCTACCTATATAAAATTGGTGAAATAATTTCGTCTGGCCCATGTGGATTAGACTTCCTAATGCCGGATTAAGGACTCGTTGGCATCGATGAAATAGTGGAGAATTTATAATTTTATGATTTTTATTAGGAAGATGAACCCAGACCCCCGGGGATCCTACAAAGTGGGACCCTGGTGCAACTCGGTTAAGCCCCGACACTGATCAATGAGTTTTCCAAAAAGCCGCAAAATTTCCATACTCGGTAGTCTTCCGGTATACTAAAATTGTAGTCGAATTTTTAATGAATCATGAAACTATTTCATTCATGTGAATATTAAATTGTTATAATTGTAAGGTGTCCCATTATCAACCTTGTGTGAGTATTTTACGGTTTGAATAGTTGCATAATATACGTATCTTCATTAGGATTATTAGGTACCTAATTCGTGTGTGTCTTATAACAATCGGTATTCTCAACAGTGAGAGTAGTTTGGTAATCATCATTGATTTACAAATAATACAAGCATTGTTGAGCTTCTTAACTACTCCTACTATATCGCAATGAATTATAAAATAATTTTGAATTGATGAAAACATGTCTAGACAGGGATTTTATAACGTTTTTGTGCAAATCATACAAGATTATTATACAAAAATCTTTTTATATATTTATTTCAATTTCTATAGTGGTTAGTTTTTTTCGAAATTATAAACTTTTGGAATATTTGAATGAATAGATTAATTTTTTTTTTGGTACGAGACCATTTGTGGTTTTATTTTTAAGCCATTACTAACAATAAATAAATATTTAAATATTCCGGTCCTTGTGATTTTTGAAATGTCAGGAAGTCGTTGTTGTTTTTTTTTTGAGATGTTTTTAGAGTTTAAAAATGTAAAATCGAGTATTTAGAGAGCGTTACATCAATTGCTTTGAAAACAGGAAGAAGCTTCAATTTTTGTTTGTTATACTGGTCTTTTCAATCGTCTGGGAACATGGGCGGGAGTGACACCAGCTTATATGGATTTTGTAAATGTAAATGGGAATGAATTAGCCCCCTTTCCACATAGTCTCCTTGTCGATAGTACCTATACAGTTGGATTCAAATTCAACTCTATATCTTTAGCTTTATCTTCATCTCCTCCCTTACCCATTTACAACTGACAAACTTGGCCAATAGTAGATGAGTTCACATAGGGATATAAACTTACGATAGGAACAAGGATAGATATATGATTTAAATGTACCGCTAAGCTTGCTGGGCGGCACAAGTAAATCCTTAAAGATTGAGGACGCTTGAATTGAAATTTCCTTATGGATATCCATTAAGAGTGAGAAGAAGATAAAGATCTAGAGTTGCGTTTGAATCCAACTGATATTCTTCTTAAAATAAGTCTACCACCTACAATAGGGGTAAATGTCTCATTTTGCTAGACACTCTTGTAGGGTATCTTTGTCTATTCGTACAAATTTTGTCAAAAATCGACTAGTAACATAGGAATTCTACCTAAGCTAGACAAGATAGGCACTATCCTCAATTTAATAAACAAGGGAACAAGGTATTTGGTCTTTAATATTTGTTACCAGGCATGTTTTGAGCATTCTGGAAAAGCTCTAGTGGCGGATAGGATATTAATTGCCCAGGGTAGATATTTTCACCCAAACACACCCATATTTTAGGTCTTTACCTACACATATACAAAATCCTTAAAGGTGTTCTCACTTCTTTCTGATCCTATGTGTCTACCGGAATGGAATGAGTTGTATACCTATTTCGTCCTTTATGTCATCAAGTGTTAAATTGTTCAAGTATTGACATACTACCAAATTAATTTACACAACAATTATCTCTAGACAAGGTCTATTTGTCGAAAATTTTGATCATGAACAATTTCCTTAATTTTTTTTATTGAGAAAGGTTCACATCTCTGTTAGAACAATAAATCGTTGAACAATAGTCAAGGAATTATTGAAAATAATAATAATAATATTAAATTGTGGTCGGGTTATCCATTTATACCTTTGTTTCTTATATTATAAAATGTATTGTTTGATAGTGTTAGAACATTACAAAAACACTAAACATGTTGATTTATAAGTGAAATTCGAAAGAATAGCAGGAAACGTGTAACAAATTTCCTGAAAAAAAAAATATTTCTCAAATTTGTTGTAATATAAATTGCAACGATTCCAGTTTCTTATTATATGTGAAAGTCTAGTGACTATAAACACAATCCTTATTGATAATGGATTAGATTTGTTGCTTACACGACCGGTTTCACCAACCTAGCTTAAAATTTTAGACCGGCGTTAATTATTCACATTGCATTAATCAGACTCAAACAATCCAGCCAGTTTAGTGACTTAAGACTGTTTTAGATCGTTAAGCAGTGTTGGTGAAACTGGCCATTAGATTTTTATGTTTTCGCACGTCTCAAATAATTCACATCGGACTAGGTCAAGTTCGTATCTTACAAGTAATTAGGGTTTTCAAACTAAAATCTCCCATCGCTAATTTATTAAACAATGTTAAAACAATCGTTGTGTTTACGTTTTTTTTTTTTGTGTTGGATCACGACTTTGTAATTTTTTTAATTTCTTCTAAAGATAAAAAAGCGTGAAAATTGGCTTAGTATCCTTGATGTCTTCCACAGTCACGGCTCGATTTCCACTCATGTTCTTCTATTCAGTGACGAAGAAATGTTAAAACGCAATTCTGTTGCACAATTCTATAATAGCTTTTCGATTTTTCTCTCTTGGAAAATGTCTATATTTGACCACATGTGACAAAAAATAATATTTTTTTGAGGTCAAGTTGAATGATGTAACAATAAAAGAAGTGTAAATTTGATTGATAAATCATTACTTCATAGTAAAAGACGTGAATTCTCAAAAATCCAAGGATGAAATTTGATGAAATTCATAAAAATGAATTCCATTCGTAGCCTTTGTATTTAGAGGTTGTTTTGATCCTGTTTCCTGATCGTTGTTGTTATTAATGTTCTATTATTTTCGTTAATGTCAAATTTGTTTGCGTGCAGATCACCGCATAGCGCTTTATTTTTTTCGCAGTCATTAACTGTAAATTTCTCAATGACAATTTTCACTATACTATTATTATTATACATATGGCTAGGTCAGTGTCATATGTTGTTCACAGGATCGGATTGGTGGTGAAACTTTCAGATTTCTTTTCAAGAAAAGGAAGAATTCAATTAACAAACAACATATCTACGTGTATTTATTCCAAAAATTATGACATATATTGATTTATGTCTATAGACTATAGATATTTGGAAAATAGTGTAAAGTGGGCCAGTGCCAATGAAACACGTCTTTTTTTTCTTCTAATTTCTGTAATTAACAATTGTATTAGAATTAAACTGTTTTATTACAAATTAGCTATAATTTGAATATGGCCCATAATTATATAACAAATTTTATAATGATCGATCTTGTCCTATATAATAATTTTTGGCAATAAACCAAATCTTCAATTATAATCTAATAAGAAATTCATTATTAAGGAAATAAATTGATCGCAAAATATGTAATTGCTTCCTTATAGTCCTTCTTACACAATTAAACATAAAGAAATCTCGAAGAATAAATGTAACGTAACATTTTTCTTTTCAAAACTTCCTTTTCTATATTTAAAGAAAACTATTAACAATGGGCAATTAAAATTTATTTGTTAGTTTAACAGATAATAAAAATTGTAGGAATTAGGGAAAAGTGTTTGATTTCCATCATCCATAAAGAGAAAATCAATATAAATATGGGTGGTGAAATTATTGAATAACATTCATGGAAATAATAGGTTTCACCATCAGTTCAAAATTTTAGACCTGGCCAATATAATCGTCCCGATTTTTTTTGTCCACGTTTTTGCGGCGAGTTTTCTAAAGGACAAGTGCGACATCGGCCTTATGGAACGAGTTGTTTTATTTTGCCCTTTTTGTGCTTTTTAAAACAAGAAAATCGGCATAATATCCGACATCTATATTACAGTTGGTCATACAGATATTTCCAAGTAAAAAGGTGCGTCGTGTATCATGAAACGCGCCATTGAGATTATGTTGTTTAGTATGACCAATATTGAGGAAAGAAGTTGTCTGTATCAAAATAGAGGCTGTTTTGATACAGATTTCAGTTGCGTACTAACTTCATTATAAACGCAAAATAGAAAAAATTTGTTTGCTGTTAAAAAAAAAATAATGATTTTATTAAAAAAAACAATTCTTTAAAATGTCTGGGTCATATGTATATTAAATATTATCTCATTATTTAACTTTGTCACAAATTGTCAACAATTTTTATATAATTTTATTTTCTTTTTTTTTCTTCTTCAATGTTTACACATCAATTTGTGCTTCAGTCTTGTTATTATTGTTGGATTGCCAAATCAATTTCTTGCTTAATCTTTCTATACGTTGTTGTTTCGAATCAATGAATGTTGTAAGAAATTGATTTTTAAATGATTAAACAGTAAAAGTTTAAAGAGATTTTTATATTGCAACAAATTAATCACAATATTATTCAATTTTATTGAATACGATCCTGTTATTTATTAACTTCCTTTGTGTTTCCTTATAACTAATATTTATTAAAGAATCAAACGTATAGGTCAGTTTTACAATTACCTTACTAACTATAAAATTAAATAACCCACTTTTTCTTTAAAACTCTATTATACCTTTCCAAAGAATATAAACGTTGAAGTTGTTGAATATTGAAATTGGCAAGTCGGCGGCCTTCATTATTAAGAAATTAACAATCGTTATACAGCAAAATCGCCGGCAAAAGAACTTTTCTTTCCATATATCTTTATTTATTTTTATTTTACAAATTATTACAACATACATATATTATTATAGTTTAACATTTTAAGGTTTTCAGGTTTTTAGTTTAAATATTTAACTGGTGACTGTTAACAACTAAAAGGAAAAATTACCAAAAATTTCATTTAATTATCATATGAATCCAAATAAATCTGTGATGATCAAAGGAATCGATCGGTTCTCTTTGTAAAATTGTATTCTATACAGTTGTACTAGTAGTAGTAGTAGTAGAGTCGGTCTTCACTTTCACATTCCATAGTGGCAAACAAATGTGGGTTAAAAGACATCAAGAATGGACAACACAACAACAGGTGGTATGGGGACGGATTTTCAAAAGAAAAATTGCAAGTGGAAAAATCGACCCACAAAACTAAACAGCGTTTTTTTTCTATTATTTTAGAAAAACATTCAACTAACACAATACAATATCGTTTTAATATTAAAAGGGTGACAGAAATTGATTGGATAAAAGGAAATCTTATAGGATAACAGCAATAAGACCGAGGTCATATACATATACAAGAGAACTTGTTTAGTTGCAAAATATATAATTTTAGTTAGATACATGAAATATCGTAAGGCTATAAGATTGTGAAATGAACAGTGCCAGTTGTAGAACTAAATATTAACAGTTTTAAATATACATGGGGTCAAGTAATTAAATACTATCGATATTACCATATGGGGTTACAACGTGCGGAATAATTCAGATATTTCGAGCTGCACTAGAAAAACGTAATTGTAAATTGCAAATAATAATTCTCGTGTGCAGAAAAATGGCCAGTTAAACCTTAAAACTAATCGATGATAAGTGAGTGAAAAGTATCCACTCCTTTTAAATCTCTGCCTTGTAAGATTTAAATATTGATTAGTTTTGAAAGATCATTTGATGCCGGTTTGTGGTTTTGCTAATTCCATTATTTGCATTACATCAGAAATAATTGGGTCTGTTGTGAAATTGCTAAAAAATTTTGTATCTTAGATTTGCTTTCAATTCAATAAAACTATCAACTTTTACAAAATTACTGCACAGGGTTAACTACAATCAATAATTGAAGACAATCAAGAAAGAATCCTCTTTTGCAATTGCAATACTAATTACTATAATTTGATAATATTTGTCCTAGAAATTACTGGAATGCATTCTCTTGATTCCTAAATATCCTCAAACAGAATAAACAAGTAATGCAATATTATTACACATCAGTTGTATTTTATTATAATGTTGTAATGTTTCCAAATTAAATTGACCGTTTTATAAACAAAAGGTTTAGATTTTTTTTCATTATTTCTCAATTATTTTCGCGTTGTAGGCATATGTGTGTGTGTGTGTGTTTAGATTTCAAAGGTCACTGAAGTAATCTTCAAAAGTTTTGAAATTTCTCGTCCTAATAAACTTGAATCATCTTTGACACTATTTTCAGTTATTATTATTATTATAATTATTATTATTATTATTGTATTGTTATTATTAAATTTGCGAGAAAACAACAATAATAACAACAAAATATTAGGAGTGAACAAATTCAGTTAGTTCTGGAGGATAAATTCAATGCACTAAATAATTTTGTTAGTATTCTCTATTGTGAAATGTCTATAGTTCTTCATTAACTCTCACTTCTAATGTGTATATTTGAATATTTTTGTTTCTTCTCATCGGCGTGTGTGTGTTTTTTTTTGTAAGTTAGAAGAAGAGATTTAAATTTTACAACATATTTGGATATTGTTACGAAATCGTCTATCTATTCCTTGGAAATTAACGAAGATAGCTATATCGGTAACTGTAAGATAACATGATGATTTCAAAATGAAAATTAGTGGATAGTCGTTTTTCCGCAGGTACAAATTATGTTAATACGTCTATACAACTACAACAAATAATTTCGTAACGTTTTTCAAAGGTTAATGTTCAGTTTTCTTTCTAAAATGTTACTGCAATTAAGTCGACATATTTCAACCTTACAGTGAGTCTGACAATGAGAAGTTTTCAAAAATTATTGGAAACCAATAAAAAAAAAGCATTTGGGATAATTGTATTTTTTCTTTATTAGAGCGAAGGAATCTTTTTTAATCGTTCTGTTACGCTTTCTTATTGTTATCATTTCATATTTAATAGAACACACTTTTTATTTACATTACCTTAAATCTTCTTTTATTAATTTTATTTGCACTAATTGTTTTATTAATTAATATTTATTTACAGTACCAAAGAATACCACCACGAATATCATCTATAATCAATTCAATAACAACAGGATGTTGGCATCCATGCAGTCGACCAGAAATTGCAGCTACAACGAAAACTTACAGTACAATGCGTACACAACAACCAGGCTCATTACCGGAATATCAAATCGATCCGTATCATCTATTAGAAGATGACCTCAAGGATATTTATATTTATATTAGAGATGTGAGTTGAATAATCGTTTTTTTTTCTCTCCATAGCTTTTATTGAATTTTTTTTTTAATTCTCCTGTGAGACGCATAATGAATTTCGGTATCTTGAATACATCTGTTCTTTAGATTAGACGTTACATAACTAGAAGCGGCTCTTCAATTCGTTCTACAGGTACAGGTTTTGTTGAGTTTATTGTAGATAATCGAGAAGTTATGAGATATTTTTTAGAAAAAAAAACAACAAGCAGATATAACATTTTGAATATTATGGTTTTGGTTCATTAAATATTCAAAGGTTATTATTTAAATAAATCAAACCGCGATTTGTTAACAAACGGTCGGTGCATAGTGCACACTATTATACAAAACAATAAAGCTGATAATTCAAGAAAATTGCAAATCAATTGCCAATCTAATAGTTAATTAATTCCAAATTAGAAATTATTCGTGCATTATAAGTCGAAGTAATTGTGAAAAATTAATTTTTTTTTTGTTTTCTAAATTACTAGGCGAATCAATTTACTTTTTCATCAGTAATTTTAATGACATCCCTTATCATTACTAAACTGCAATAAGTTGAGCGAACACAAGATATTTATATAAATTTCTACATTTTATTAAAATTGTAATTATCCATACTTCCTTTTCAAATAAGCAATATCACCTTACAATTTCATACAAATAACATAAATGTATTGTCTATTATTTCATATTTTTGCAATTATCCTGAATGTCACTAAACACTACACCGTGAAAATGCCATTATTCACGTTAGTTTTATTTATTATTAAAGAAAAGAATAGTTATGAACTGTTAAACTGAAATCTGTAAAGTTGTTAATTTATCATCATCATCACAATAATTGTCATCATTATCAGGATGTTGCTAAATTGAATAATTCAAGAATAATGATCTTATGATATCATCTTGTAGTTTCAAGGTGTACGATTATTAGGACTAATTGTCACGTATATACAAACAAATGCACACTGTAATAACAAATGCAATTATTTACATTAAAAATTGAGAAAGGAACAAAAGCAAGCAGGTTTCAATGTCGGTACTTTTAAAATTGTTATTTTTATGCGTAGGCATTACGAAGAAGTACCTACCAGGATGATCTATACGAAATAGCTACATATTATTTTGATGGTCATGGAAAAGCTATCCGACCTATGGTTTCAATACTTATGGCCAGGGCGATAAACTACCATATATACAAAGAAAAAAGGTAAGTGAATGAGGCTCAAAGTCGGCATTCTTAATGTAAATTTTTTTTATTAATCTAGTACAACCTGATTTAGTAATTTAGACTTTTATTATGTTTCAAACTGACTGCTTCACTTTCATGTGCATTCACCTGGCTTACTGCCAGTGTTTTCGTCTCTATATGCATGTATATATTTTTAAAATTTCCATTAAGCAACGATGTTACTAAATATAATGGCATTGAAGGTTGATTGAAATGATAGTTGAGCAATAACACACATAAAAACATAGACAGAAAAAAACAATTTCGAATTAGAAGTATAATCTATGTACCTATTAAAATTTCAACCGGTTATTCCCTTTAGGTGCAACGCCCGGAATGCACTCGACGCGCAGGGCGCATCTATCGGTTAATATCCCTTGTAAACATGTAAACAATCTGGATGACCTTGTTGGGTTCTTTTACTGCTCAAGGTCATTGATTTCATTCATCCACAATACACGTGTTATACCTACTTACATCGTAGGGCATCAAGGTTTTGAAAGAACGGTGAGATCACCTGTCGTATTACAGCAATAGGTGTTTCGCCCGGCGCCTCCACCATTTTTACACCACACACTATACAACCTGTTGCTGTTGTTTTTTATTAAAAAAAAACCTTTTTTTATATACAGTGGACTCTTATCGTCGCAAAGAGAGGTAGCGATGATATCGGAGATGATCCATACAGCTTCCCTTGTCCATGATGATGTTATAGACCAGTCAGATTTCCGTCGTGGGAAACCCAGTGTTAACGTGATGTGGAATCATAAAAAGGTAAATAACGACTTTTTTGCTGCCTGTCTTCTATAATAATAATAATAATCAATGCCAAGGTGGTATTTTATTATTATGCAAAAGGCTAAAGCTGGTTGTTTAAAAGTCAATAGATATAACGATTTTATGACGTCAAAGAAAAAAATCAATTAAAATTTTTGTCTCAATTTTTTTTTTTTTTTTGAATTTATTTATAGTAAGTAGCAAAATTTTCAACTAACTAGTTTGTTAGCACCTTTTTTTTTAACGACTGTATAATGTAATCAATTATTCATTACTTTCTACATTATAATGTCTGTTTCCTAATAATTGTAGATGCCAACACGTTTTGCTTTTACCTACTTGCCAGGATTGGTCTAATTACTCGACTGTTTGGAAGAATTTTCGATATGCTGATGTCATTTATTGATTAATTACACAGTTTATTACCCTCCTTGACCGTACACACAAAATTAACGAAACACCTTTACCATACTGAAATCTGTTATGTTCGTCACCCTATTTTGATAAATTGGCTACTTGCCTAATTTGTGCAATTATTTCTAAATATTATTTACTTCAGAAATAGTCATTTTTTTAGAAGAAATTGCGTGCTTAGTTTAGCAAATCTTCTTTTATTCCACAAATACTTAAAGGTCGTATTTTAATTTTATGTAATTCCCCATTTATTTATGTTCTTTGTTTCCTGTTAGTGCCATTTTAAAGAATACAATATGAACCGGACTTGGATATAATCGGCTGACATTTCATTCCATTGGGCAGTCTTCTAATTTTTTTATAATATTTTATTGCATAAGTTTACCGTAACGCTTATTTTTGGAAATACAAGTTTTTTCGTTTTTTTGATCAAGAAAATTAACAGATTAATAAATGGACAAGTTATTTTATGCTTTCTATTAGGCGTATAATTAGAAGCTTGGCTATACATACTCGTATATTTTAAATATTCGCTACTGTTTCAAATTGATTCGTCTATTAAATATATAAATAAATAATTAGTTTATAACTGATAATAAATTGGTAGTCGATACATGTAGGTATAAATTAAACTAACACGGTCAAATTATCTACAAAGAATATTAATAATGGTGTGTATATTAAACTAGAAATAATAATATTTGTAGTCAACTTGACATTGTCGTCATGTCGAACTATGCACAAATGTTGTGGAATTTGTTGCGACTAATTTCGAAATTTAGTCTCTTTTGTAAATCCAACTGTTGTCCGTTTTTCATTGATCGATAGATTAATAATTAGAGAAAATTTCTAAGCATCTGTCCATAATTGAAACAGGATTAATGCCAATGTATAAGAATAATAATCAATCTTTTGATATTTCACGCTTTCTCAGAGAGTTTTCAATCTAGGCAACGATATTATTTGAAGAATTGATTATTATATAAAGTTACTACAATTATCCATTATTTTTTATGAGAATACTGTAGATAGGAACATTATAACTATTGAAAGATTCGTTGAAACCGTACAATCAGTATTATATAATCATATCAAAGGTGTGCCTTTTAGTTAAATTCTGATCGATTCTTTGATGTTGTTGTTAAAATAATGATTGCCAAATTTTTTCGGGTTCTTACAAATCGTCTGAACGGATAAAGGCGTTTTCATTAAATCATTCATGAAAAACCCGGATATTATCCGATTCAAATTTGTGTAATTAATCTATCTTATCGATGTGATTATGTATTTTCTATAATACGGATACTGTGTTTAAATTATATAAGAAAAACATTCATTTGAGAGAAAGTAGAGTGCCACTATAAGGTCCTATGTCTGTAGATTTATTTTTATTTAATAATTTTCCGTATTTTATCAGAGAAATCAAATCCTAGACTTATTGTTAAATTTGTAAAAATTATCTTACAAGATAAACAACAACAAGTACGACCTTTTCAGTTTTTTTTTCGATTTACCACAAATTTCAACCGCAATACGCGTATATATTACAAATATTGACACCGTTTTCGTTTTAAGATCTATTAAAACATTCATAATTTTTCAAATATTACTGAATAACAATCGATTATTATAAGGATTTAATGTGGTGGTTTCTTGTTGTTCAATAGAAAATCTCGATGCCGCCGCAGTTGTTTTCGTTATAAAAAAAAAAAACAAGACGACCAGAGAGAGTCGTTGTTGTTGGATATTTCGGAATTGGAAAGAAATTTATTAAAGAATTCACGTGTATGTCTGTCTTGTGACGATATATAAAATACTACATAAAAGAGAAAATTCAAGGTTATCACTTTACCAGAGCAGTGAACTTTTCATATAACTTTCTAATAATCATTTTCTCTAAATTTTTTTTCTTCTTTCCTAAACCGTTTGTTCTTCTTAAAGATATTCTTGAATTTATAATTAAGTTTTATCGCCGAATCAAAAGATACTCCTATAGAATCGTTATTAATTCATAAATTGTAAACTTATCCTGCGGTTTTTCGTTACTTTATTTAGATTGAAATCGTCCTTTAGTCTCATAAATGGTCTTTCCTGTTCTTAAATTTGGTACTCCTGTTGAAATATTAATAACTGAAATTACTTACTATAATTAAATGCAATTATTGGTGCAAAAGGTCTTTTTTCCTAGTTATAGAGAAAGTCACAGATCGTTATGAAAGGAGTAGAATTTTTCCACTTTTACCTCAATTTTTGATAAATTTTTTTTTTTTTGGTGTTTTTAGGTAACAATGGCTGGTGATTTTATTTTAGCAGTTGCCTCAATGATGATAGCTAGACTGAAAAATAATGATGTTACTCTAGTACTTAGTCAGGTATTTATATCAAATTATTTCTAGTGTTCCTGTAATTAATGATTATTATTATTATTATTATTAGGTTGTAACTGACTTAGTTCAAGGGGAATTTATGCAATTGGGTTCTAAAGAAACAGAAAACGAACGATTTGCACATTATTTAACGAAAACCTATCGAAAAACTGCTTCATTAATTGCTAATTCCGTCAAATCTGTAACTATTAATCTTATCAATACAATATTGTTTTTTTTTTAATTATAATTTATATATTAATTTTATTTTAAAATTGTAGGTAACAATGTTAGCTGGTGCCGATGAACAATTATCAGATATATCGTATCAATATGGTAGAAATTTGGGTTTAGCATTTCAATTAGTTGATGATTTATTAGATTTTGTATCATCATCAGCTGCAATGGGTAAACCAACAGCTGCTGATCTTAAATTAGGATTAGCTACAGCACCGGTTTTATTCGCTTGTGAAAAGGTAAATATTTCTATACCAGACAGCGGCATCTTCTAGGTACATAGGCGAAAAGAGGCCGGGGTGGGAGTGAGAACAGATATAGAGATTTTGTATAAGAGTAACAAGGACATATGTTTGGCTAGAAGTTTACCTGCTCTGGACAATGAAGAAGCCCCTCCTTCACTTCCACCCAAACATACCAATTTTTGTCCTCGTTACTCTTATACAAAATCTCTATATCTGTTCTCACTCCCGCCCCGGCCTCTTTTCGGCTATGTACCTAGAGAATCCCGCTGTATGGTATAAATTGTATTCACTAATTGGTTGTTTTTTTTTTTGTGCAGTATCCTGAATTGAATCCGATGATAATGAGACGTTTCCAAGAACCGGGTGATGTTGAGAAAGCATTCGAATTGGTACATAAATCACGTGGTTTAGAACAGACACAATATTTAGCCAAACAACATTGTCAGGAAGCGGTACGATTAGCTAGTTTGTTGAAAGAAAGTCCTTATCAAAAAGGATTAATAGTTGCTGCTGATTATGTCCTGAATCGTATGAAATAGCATACAATTTATTATTATTATTATTATATTTTTCTAGTTATATTATAAGATTATTTTTTCATCGTTTTGTTGCACACCACAAAAATAGTTTGCTTCATATTTATAAATGCAGATTATTTTTCCAAACTATCAATAATACTTCTTTAAAACATTATTAACTGATATTATTGTCTATTGGATAAGTGTGTATGTGTTTGTGTGTAAATGATTGGATGTATGCGATAAGTATTAAGTCACCATCATAAACCAGTCATATTTAATGTAGTTTTATTATTATTATTATTATTATTATTCTTTTAATGGTGTAACGCTTATTGGTATTTACTGCCAGGTTATTTTGCGTTTATGAACTTATCCAACCTTATATCAAATAATTTTCGGAAAATATCCAAAGGGCAAATTTTATGTTACACTATGTATATATATATCGCTATTAATATAATTGAAGTATTATATGTATTTATGTTAGACCCTTTACTTATTGTTAATTACCCTATTATCCTCTGTATATGTATATATTTGTTTTTTTGGCAATTTCTTTAGAGAAATTTCTAATTTTTTTTTTGTTCTGTCTTCTTCATTTATCCAATATGACACACAATACCTGTAAATATAAATATTAATAATATCAAGAAATACTTCTTGTTTATTAGAATTAAAAAAAATATATTCTGTATATTTGAATTTTTGTTAAATATTGTAAAATTATATTAATAAAAATCAACAACTGGTGGGTATCATATACATATATATTTCTTTATTAAATCGTTATTATGTATAAATATTTACTAAAATGATTTTTTTTTCAATTAGTTTAATTATTATCAATAATATAAGTTTGTTTTTTCTTTTATTTTTATTATTATTATTATTATTTTATTATTTATCGTTTTTTTGTTTGCAAATTTCAGTTGATTATATTATTATTAAAAATTTGTAAATTGCTCAAGATAATACTTAAATAAATATTGGAAAATGCCAAGTTTTTTCTCAAAGATTACAAACAAAATTAACAGTAATAATCAAATTTGAACAATCTACTATATATTAACTGCGGGTGTGGTTTATAAACCACATACTAAAATGTTAGCCAGGCGCGGGTGTGGTTTATAAACCACATACTAAAATGCCAGGCGCGGGACTTGTTGATTTTTTCGTCCTAAAATTGAATTTGATTTTGGTTTATTGTTTATCGAGGAAAGGGGACATGACATAGTTTTTCTAGCTTTTTTGCGTTAAGAGCGATCGGCTGTGCGAAAAGTACCCGCAGTTAAAGGGTTAAAACGCAAGCCGTTTTCTTTCGACAGTCCTCCCAGCGGTTCTTATTCAACCGATTTACATAAATCTTTATTAATTGAAGTTTTTTGTCCACAGATATGTCATCAGTATATATTATTTTAATTTTTATTGTTTCTATTGTTATAAATAAACAATTCTGGACACTCCTTGAAACATACTTGGTTGCATACGCACATGTATGTTTGGTTGCCTGGATTGAACTGGCGACGGTTTTAAATTATTATCACTCTTCTCGTTGTTATTTACATTGTTTCTTCCTGTTCGGATTTGATATTTGCTTTTTTGTTCTGATTGTGAGATACATAAATAGAACATCAAATTTCTTACACCTGTTACGAATTTTCTTAGAATATTCTTCATGAATCTATTATTTTTTTAATGAAATACAGTAAAACCTCTGTAATACGGACACTTATGATCGGACAAAAGCGAGTGGTTCACACAAAAGAGACAATTGTCGGGGCGGCCGCAATATTCAAGGGTAGACCGCTTGATGCGGAAGCACGATTCTGTGAGTTTTTTGAAAATGTGTTTACAGTCGATACTGCAAAATATGTAATTAGGGTCCGGGTAATCTCTCTGTCTTGCGCCCGGTTGGGGCTTAATCCGTCACTGATCCTAATCAAGCAAATATTAGACCACCAACACCTCAGACGCCGATTGGGTTTCCATCAATAAACACCAACAATAATAATGATCCTTATTCAAAACCACCTGCCACACCAAAACCATAAACATTTGTCCGCTTACCTTTTGATCCTGATCCATATGCCCAACAACCTTCAACATCAAGACCTCCCCACAGTTCCGTTTGCCTCGTCCTAATCAACAGAGTTTAAATAATGTGGCCGCCGCGCGTCCTGTTGATAGACCTGAATATCATCGACAGCTAAGGGATTTACTTTAAATACAACAACAATTTAAAAGAATTGACAATCGATTATTGTCGGAGGAGGGTTTCAGTTACGGGTACACCTGATATTGATTATGCAACATAACTCACTCCAGGGGGTGAATTTTCGAATCGAGAGAGATTCTCGCATGAGAAATTGTAGAAATAGGAGGAACCACCATTGT
>JAZBHA010000492.1:0-61738 GCA_037464855.1 Iselma pallidipennis | reverse complement strand
CAAGTCCATAATATCTGGTAGAAAAAATTGCGTCATTTTCTACCATTTAAGTAGGGGGTGCACGAGGCCCAATGTACACTTCTCCTTTCTACACTATTTAGTGGATTATGTCAGGCGAATCTTCTGCCAAGGTGGAGGTTCATGGTCAGTGTGTCGCTATAAATAGTTATCGTTCATTATTTCACGGTTGTCACACCAAAACGGCACACCTATGAATAAATACTTTAATTTTTCAGTTATCGTATGTACATAAATTGATCAGAGATTTATATCAATTATAATATCCTGGTATTCCCATTTAAATTCATACAATTTCTACACGAATCCAAAAAGTAGTAATCAATCTATTTATGTAATAATTTGTTTCAAAATAATAATAATTCATCAAAAATTTCATTAAAATAAACAATGTTAAGATTTGTGTAATAATAAAAATAATAAACCGTCATTTATTTTGGCTAACTGTTATAACGTAAATATTCGGTTGGATGAGCGCCAATGGTACCAATTTAACATAATTTTGAGCAAATATTTTCAAGACAGGTTGGGATTGATCAGCAACGGTTGTTTGACATATTTTCCACAATTACTACGCAATAACTGAGACTTTTCTGCAATTTTTTTTCCTTCTAGTTACAAAGCAATATCCACGGATTATAAGTTTTTTTCGTGTCCAACATTCTAAAGACCAGACCCATCACGAATTCGTATTCTTGTCTTACTTTATTGGAATTTTCTTAACAAGGATTTTTCATCTAATGGGTGAAAGAATTTTGTATTTTTGTTTTTGTTTTTTTTTTTAAATTCATTAACAATTTGTTAAACATGTTATTTTGATTTAAAGCTATTTATAAAAATAGAAAAATTTCACTGCATGTATTTTTTATATGTCTAGAAGTAGTAAAATTTGTGGAATTTTAATGTTGCTAGAAAACAAACTTTTAGCAACAATTACGTTTATAAGTCTGATAACTTATTTTGACATAATCAGAACACTATCAAACGGAACTATTCTCTGCTTCAAATTATGACAACGCTAGTAGAGTGTGAGTTGAATTTGAACTGAGTTTTGGTGGAGTGTAAGACCTTTTTCAAATTAAGACTCACGTCACCAGACTTTTACACCTACCGAATAATCAATCAGCTATTTCTTTTTATCACTAGTGTCCAATAATAATACACCGTTGTCGTTTTCTTTAAGTATTGGTTTGAGTTATTTTGCTACTGATCCATGAATCAGATTGATGAGATTACCCTCAGCTTGAATCATGATTTTGTATGATATACTCAGGAAGCAGTAGGCACTGCCAAGGGAGGGGCTATAGCCCAACAGCCCCCTATGACTATCATTAGCGTACCCCGTTGTTTGGCGTACGTTTGAAGTAGAATCGCAGACCTAGATTTGAATAATCTACAAAGTGGATATGGAGGGGAGATTGTTAAAAAATTGATAAGAAAAAAAATAAAAAGTTGCATTAAAACGATATAAAAGTGTCCCAAAAAATCTACAACAAAACAGTCTAATCAAAGTTCTGCTGTTTGAAAACCACTGGTATAACTTTATAAATAGATTGTAATATAGCAGGAAAGATATGTTTATTGACCTTCGTACAGATACAACTGCTATTTTTATAATCAACGAAATACTCAAACAATTACATTAATAATTCCATATATTATATTATGTAGATTCAATATTGTTTGCATTCTTTCATTATAAGTTTGTTGTTGTTGTTTTTTTCTCTTTATTCTTCTGGTTTTTCTTTCCGTGCTGACAACTCAATTGATAAAATAGCACCAGCAATTGTCATCATATGATAATATCAAATATACCGAAAAAATCCGGCGGTATTAAGAAAAAGACTTGAGGGCTTTTTGGCCGTTTTCTTATATTTTTTTACGAACCTTCGTACTGTACAATAAATAATGCAAAAACCTTTTCCCATTTGGTTGTCTGTTTATATCTATGTATATGTATACGTGTGTATGTGTATATGTAGTATATGGGGAGATAGGCTTAACATTATTTATCCAACAGTCCCATTGGATAGACAACATACATATAGAAGATGTTTTTCATTTTAGGTGGCATTTCTTTTATTTCATTCCAATTGTTATTCTTTTTCACGAAATATATCCTGATTATCCCCTATCTAACAATAAGAATAGAAAGACAACCAACCAAAAAAAAAACGTCATTTTTTATGATCTTTTTATTTATTTTATGTCAAATTATTATTATTAATGATTTAATTTTGTTTTGTTTCTATGTAGAGCAAAATGATTTTCCTAGTTATCTGTTTTAATTGAAGAGAACATTGGCCGGCCGTTCAGTTGTTAAACACAACATCTGTATAATTCAAGTCTCATATTCCCAACGATTATGGTAATTTCGCCAATTTAAATCATTGTGGAAATATGATGGTTAGTAACAATTCTATTTAATACACCCAGACAGACAAACAGATAAGACAGAAATAGAGAGAAAGAGAAAAAGGCAAAAGATCGATCAACAAAAATTTTAAAAAACTACTTTGCCCCTTTATCGAAATTAGATGGGCAATAAACAAATTTTATTATATTATTTATTTTTTGCTGGGTTTTTTCATCAAAATTAATATCTTCAAATACAAATCTAGAGCCGTTTTTTGGCGACTAATGTGCGGGTTAAGCGGATTCAACTTGCTTTGAATACGTGCATTGTCGCATTGTTACTATTAGTAACTCTATTCGTACTTTTCGTTTCGTCCCTATTTCGACTATTGTTTCAGGGGAGAAAAGAGTTAACTTTGTTACATTCGATTAACATAAAAAGGCGCGAATACATCGCGCTCCATACGCCCTAGCTCTCATAGTGGCGTACGCGGTGCGAGAACGCGTACTGATATGATGAAACAGATGGAACACGTGTCGCCAGAGATAATGTCGTAACGTTTTGTGGAGATTGGTGTGATTTTCGTGCAGAAACACCACAGGCGCCAACACGTTTGCAAATTTCTGTTTGACCCTATGTCACGCTAACAAAAATGGGAAAATTATCTGCCAATCAAATGCGCCAAATATGTATATGTATGTATCTCAGTCCACGAAGTGGACAGCCAAGCCCCAGCAATGTGCTGTGCATTTTAGGACTGGTTATAGAAACAGTTTCAGGGTATTTTTCACATCACTATAACTTTGCTTAGGACATTTAGGACAATAATAGAACCGCGAAAAATCAACACAAGACCAACCCTAACTACCATGTCAACAATTTTGAAGCCTTTAAGTTAAGCGGTTAGGGAAGTACGTCCCTTCAAAAAACATGGCTTTGGCGATTCACCCACTCACTGATCATCAATACTCTAGGATAGTTCCAGGCTATGTAAAGCTTTGAAAATTGGGACATAGGTAGTATTTGACATGTACATAAAGGATAAATTATCAAATTTCAACTTTAATAGCATTTACCTAGGTTTTCAGGTAATTTAGGCAAATTCGGTATAACTAATTATTAGTAAAGGAAGGTTGAAGTAACTAACATAGAGCGCCCTTATCCGCCTTCTGCCCTTATATGTACCTATTATTCTACTTTAAACTTTACAAAAAGTACTGATATCCCACCAAAAACACTTATGTATATACATATGCCAAGCAAAAAATTAATAAACGATTTTTTTTAAAAACATACTTGGAAATGTATTGTACCAAGTTAAGTTTGGCATTCTTTTGGATCTCACTCCTTTTTGTGACTGATTAAATCAAGAAGTTCCGCACCAGAGGGCTTGGCTCCTCTTTTACATAAGTGTTTTTGGTGGGATTAGATTTTCTCGACGTGTTTGAATTCACCGAATTGAAGATGTAGTTCAGCAACATACTTCAAATACTTGCACAAATACGTTGAGTCGCGAAAAATGGCTTAGTAGAGGTTAATCTAGAAGATTTCACTAATAATAATATTGATCGTTATACTTGTGTGTTATGAGTCGTATGTCATTTCAATATTTAATCGTAATCGATAAACAACAATCCTACTCCTGTTATTGACTAGAAAAATTTATTGTCCTTTTTCTTTGTGTAATTTTAATAGAAAATCTGAATCCTAAGATCTAGAATAGAAAAGGAAAATCTAATGGAAAAAAACCTATAAAACTGTCATTAAAAAGGGAATTGACTGGATTAGATTCCATCAAGAGTATATGTGAGTATGTATATGTATAAGAAAAGATGAACGAATGTCTCGTTCCACAACATCGAACATTAAAACCTGTCTTAACAACAGCAATCTAGAAAGAAGGGAAGAAAAACCTTTTGAGCTTTCAATAAATAATGCACTTCTGTTAGACTACTCGATCTTTTTAATTGTTAAGTGAATTTTTAAAATTAAAAAAATCTAACTATACGTATTAAACAAATTAACAAGTTTTTCATTGGTTTCTTCCTTTCACCTTATAAAATAGTTACTAGCTGTAGTCATATGAAAAAATATCAAATAATCATGAATTTGATAATGCTAAACATTATAAGTTCAACAATTCTAGGGCGCCATATAAATTCCTGCATAAGGGCGACAAGCACGTTTTATTTGTACACGGTTTCTAGGATGTTGTATAGAGTTAACTAACAGCAGTAAAACAGCAATAAAACGGCCTTTTAAAATTAGTCTTTCAACTCGGAAGATAAATAGGTTAGTAAATAACCCAGTACCTGATACAATTTCCTAGATTCTATGGCCCGTTTTACGTTAATAACTTGAATGCCTGTAAACTATACGGAGTGTACAACCATATTTCAGGTCAAAGTAAGTAATCGACGAAAATATAAGTGGGTAATACAGATTACCAATTATGCTATGTATGGTCAATAATTTGACATTTGCATTTTCTCTCAAACAATTTCGCGTTTAATTATAATTAATTAATTATTTATCAATACGATTTTAAATCGTTTTTACATGAAAACATATACCAGTATATCCAGGAAAAGTCAGGTCTTGACAGCATGAGAGCAAATGAAAAAGCCTATATTACCAAGCTCTAAGTATCTTTTCACACTAATAGATGAGTTATATAAATCATTGATCACTATATACCTAAATATAGTGGACTTCAGCCGTTTTTCTCTCAAGCACTGTTGCCTTCAAGTAACATTACTTATATCAGTTGGCCTCTTTATGACCAAAAGCTAAAAAGCCATTTTTTGACGACGCACCGTATTCGTGTAAGTATTTGAACCGTACCTATTATTGAAATACGCCATTGATTCGTTGAATGTGAACACACGGAGACAATGCAATACACTTGACGCATTTGATTGGCAGAAAATTTCCCCACTCTTGTGATCCTTTCACTCTGCAATGGAGTTTGTATTCAAATCACACCAAAGACCAGTGTTTGAATACATGCGAGAATTATTTAAACACATTTAAACAAACAAAACAATGGAAATTATTTTCTCTTTACGAGTTCATAGCCATATTTTGGCAACGCTGCGTCTTTAAACCGGTTCAACTCGCTTTGAAGACATGCATTTTGGCGACCCAACCGTGATCTCACATTGCGAGGGGTTTGAATCATTCTCGGAAGTATTCAAACACTGGCCTGCAAAAACATCGATCGGTATCAGAAAAATTCGCAGACCTTCCAGTTTGAACGCTTTAAAAACATTTGAGTATGCCTCTGACTATTTCAGACTTTTATGCCTGGGACATACTTGAACGACTATGCGACGAATGGACAGAAATTAGACAAAAATCTGTCAGCCTTGCATGCGGAGCTTCTCGCAGCACTCCGCCCATGCATCTAATCTAAACCGATAACAAATTTGTTGGTCGAAAAATCTATTAGGTAATTATAACCATAAAATATCGTACAGTATATTTCATCCCTAATCATCATCGTCCACACTGAGCGTGTATATGACGCATGAGTTCTTTGAGTGGTACCAAAACCAATTACAAATACACCGTACACACTTGAATATGCGTAAGCGTTCGCGTCCTTTCGCCGTATACTCCTTCAAGTGTGACCCAAGCATTAAACATCGATGTTTATCGTATATTGATGTGTATTGGTGGTGATTTTTGGTATCGATGTTTGCTTTCGATGTTCGATATGGAGGCTTTTTCTTTATCCAAATTTTCGAAATATTTCAACAAAATAGGAAACTAATACGAAAAAAATGTTTGTTTCTGGTTTCCGTTTCCGTTTTTTTTATTGATAACGATCTATAAAAAGAATAGAAATAAATAAATTCGTCGCTTCTTTAACACGAAAAAAAAATTAATTGTTCACGTGTCGATTACGATAATAAAAATTTAACAAAACAACATAAGAATATAATAAAATAAGCGATATGTAGTAATATGTGTGTGTGTATTAGATATGTTATTATATTATTATATTATATACATAGAGAGGAGAAAAAAATAACGATAAATGTCTATTTATTTATTACATTTACGGTTGGACAAATCTATTTTTAGCCACAACCATATACCTACGTTTATATGATAATAAAGTTATACATAAATACATACACCTTTCCGTAGGTGTTGTTGTTTTTCCAGTCTTTTAATTATCAACATTTTTTTGTGGGGATTTTACTCCATCAATTCTTATTAATTAATTTCAATTAACTCAATTTGCCTCAAGTATTAATGAACTCCTTTATTATTAGATATTTTATAGTAGATATATGTATGTATGTATGTAATAAATTCTAAGAAATATTTATATACAGACATTGTGACGTCTGTTTAGTTAATGTTTTACACGTGCAATTGCTGTAGTAAATTATAAAAAACTAGTATATGTGTATATGAATCTGCAAATTTATTGTAAATATTCTCTAAACGAACATAATAAAGCGGCATCCGTACGCTTCAATTATCTAGTGCACGTGCAACTCAGTTTACTCAAGTATTCCTATATAAGGGTAGATGCCACTTAAAGCGAACTACAGATTGTGAACGAATTCCACATACCACTCCCACGACCCTTATGCTAAGAAATTCGTCACCCAATTCAAGATAAGAAAGGGGGTGGCGATATATTTAGTTAATTTTTATATTTTAGGATTAATGTGTGGCTAATTTAGTTTATGATATAACATCTGGATATTTTCATTTGGGTAGAGTGTGAATGAGGGAATTCATTCTAACTCTACCCTTCGTACTATCCAGTTGAATTTGTCTTAATAATTTCATTTTAATTTTTAATAAATATTTTTGTACAAGTTGAACTATTTGTTTTCATTTTCATCGTTTACAGTTCAGGTGTGGGGTTAGATACCTGTGTGTCTACCTATTTAAAAAAAAAAGCGAGAATTTGTGATTTATCGAACTTATCAATTAAAATAATCAGAACTATCCTTCATACGTTAAGTTAGTGAATAGTTTTAGTGAATAGTTTTGTGTATAATAGTGGTATAAGTGAAGTGTCAAGTGAGCATAATCAAAGAAAAATGCCGAGAAGACGTGCACTATCCAGTAGTAGCGAGTCTTCAACTACAAGTAATGCATCCTCTAATTATGGGAGGTATAATAGAACTGAACGGGCTGATGTGATTGTACATACACGCCCTTCTACAAGTGTTAAAAGAAGTCGGTTCCGGTCGCCATCACCTCCGGTAAATTCAGGTCGAAAACGTTCGCCTGAGCAAACCGGAACTTACACACCGGAATATAGGCCTGACAGACGAATACGTTCGACTGTGCAGGTTGTTCAAAGAGATGGTCGAAGACGTTCGCCATCTGAAACTATTCGGACGGTCCCACCAACGACCGAATCGCAATCACTATGTACTTCCTCCAATTGTGAGGAAAAACTTAAACAATTGGAGAATGTGTTGAGTCAACTTACTCGACACAACAATTATATGGAGCCACGACGTCCAGCAATCCGGATCGATTGCATACCCGAATTCGATCCGGAAAATGAAAATCTATCAGCTCGAAAATGGATTGAGAAGCTAGATCAACTGAAAATTATTAACGATTGG
This sequence comes from Iselma pallidipennis, assembly GCA_037464855.1. Classification (NCBI taxonomy): domain Eukaryota; kingdom Metazoa; phylum Arthropoda; class Insecta; order Coleoptera; family Meloidae; genus Iselma; species Iselma pallidipennis. The sequence goes on along the minus strand of JAZBHA010000492.1, from coordinate 53,758 downwards.
GATGATATTACCACTATATACCATATGCAGTCGCGTTTAACAGGAATGGCATGCAGTTGGTACCATAGTTTGAATGACTATACACTCACCTGGAGTGAGTGGAAAGCGTTCGTCATAAAATCTTTCCCTGATCACATTGATTATGCCACTATGCTTCGTAAAATGCTCAATAGAACAAAGAAATTGGACGAAACGATGACAACCTATTACTTCCAAAAAATGGAATTACTTCGAAATTGTCAAATCAATGGACCGCAGGCAGTATCGTGTCTCATTGATGGAATCCTAGATACCACACTACAAAACGGGGCACGTGCTGGGCGGTATACAGCACCAGAGGAACTCTACGAAGAATATCTCTTAACTTTGAGAGATGAGATGCCAACCACGTCCAACAAAGTTGCAGATCTCAATGACAATCGCAGACCGAGTCGCGATTTACGACAGGCGATTCCTAAACGCCAATGTCCACCGAAAGTCGACTACAACATCAAGTGTTTCAATTGTAAACGTCGAGGACATGTCCACTCCAGGTGTCCAGCGCCTCGTCTCTACTGCAATAAATGTAACATGCTGGGTCACGAGCAGCATAATTGCCAAAAGGTGAAGGTACAGAAACCATCAGAGGGTGAGTCACAAGTCATGCTAAATTTAACAAATAACAATAATACAGATACTTGCTATTTTATTGATTGTATGATCAATGGAGAATCATTGAGGGGTTATGTAGATTCAGGTTGTAATGCTGTGACAATACGTGAATCTGATGTTAAAAGATTAGGATTGCCTTGTCAACCTACAAAGATACGTCTTTGTGGATTCGCAGGGGGATCTGTTTCTATAAATTGCAAAGTATTTGTTGATTTGCAAGTTGACCTAGCTTCAGCATCAGTAAATGCACTTGTTGTACCCGATCATTGCCAACAAGTATCTGTAATAATCGGTCAACCATTTATCAATAGTGGAAACGTCATCGTTGTGGTACAGGGCAACCAGGTTCGATTGTTTAACGAGAATGTATTACCCTTAACATGTATTAATGAACCACCGAGAAAAGTAAATCTGTGGGCAAAAGAAACGACGGTGATACCACCGCGTCATATAGGTCACATAAAATTATGTAGTACCGAAAATTTTAACGATGTATATGTTGATTTACAATATCGCACCTGGCCTAATAAACTACATGTAATACCACGTTGCGTTACTAACCTTAAACAGGGCGGACTAATACCGATTATGAATGCTTCCGACCAAGAAGTATGTTACGAGAAGGGTAAAATCGTAGCTAGGGGTTATACGTGTAGCGAATCGGATGCACCTGTTATGCATTGCCTCAAATCCACTATTAATAAAACAACAGAATTTACGTTAAACGACTTGCGGGACCAGATCAATTCGGAGCTCGATAAAAATGACCAATTAAAATTATTGGAATTATTAAATAAATACCGCGACTGTTTTGCTACAAATCTGACAGAGGTCGGAAGGACTAACGCAACAGAAATGACAATAACATTGAACGATGACAAACCTATTACCTACAGACCATACCGAATGGCGTATACTGAGCGTGAAAAAGTTAGTAAAATAGTCGAAGGTTTGAAGGAAAACCAGATAGTACAGGAATCCCATTCACCGTACGCTAGCCCTATTTTATTAGTTAAAAAGAAAAACGGCGAAGAGCGGATGTGCGTTGATTATCGTGCACTTAATCGAGTCACGGTAAAAGATAAATATCCTTTACCTCGAATTGATGGTTTATTAGATCGACTAAAAAACAGCAAATATTATACCAGTCTCGATCTGGCGTCCGGTTACCACCAAATTCCCATGGACAAAAATTCTATACCGAAAACTGCATTCGTCACACCAGATGGGCATTATGAGTACTTGAGAATGCCGTTTGGACTTGTAAACGCACCAGCTGTTTTCCAGAGAACGATTAATGAAATATTAGGGTCGTTGCGATTTACCATGGCCATGGCGTATCTTGACGACGTTCTTATCCCCTCAAAAACAATAAATGAATCAATCGAACGACTTGAAATAATTTTAAAATTATTTAAAAACGCCGGATTAACTTTACGATTGAACAAATGTTACTTCCTGCAGACGCGAATTAATTATTTAGGGCATGAAATTTCTGAAAATGGAATACAACCAGGTCCTGATAAAATTAAGGCTGTTTCGGTATTTCCTAGACCGACCAATGTCCACGAGATTAGAATGTTCTTAGGGTTAACGAGTTATTTCAGAAAATTCGTTAAAGGATTTGCTGAAATAGCGCGACCTCTTTCTAATCTAACAAAGAAAAATGTACAATTTGTCTGGACTGAAGAACATGAATCTTCATTCGTAAATTTGAAAAATAAATTAGTGGAGCGCCCCGTCCTTGCTGTATATAATAGAGAAGCGGACATTGAAGTTCATTGCGATGCAAGTAAGATCGGACTTGGCGGTATTTTACTACAAAAACAAGAGAGTGGTGTGTTAAAGCCTGTTCAATATTTTAGTCGGTCGACAACTAAAGAGGAACAGAAATATCATTCATATGAATTAGAAACGCTAGCGGTAGTGAATTCACTTAAGAAATTCCGAATTTACCTTATCGGTATGAAATTTAAGGTAGTGACTGACTGTAATTCATTACGTTATACTCTAACAAAACGAGATATAGTACCACGTATAGGGAGATGGTGGCTGGCCATACAGGAATTCGATTTCGAATTAGAATATCGCCCAGGTACTAAAATGCAACACGTTGACGCTCTAAGCAGAAACCCACAGTCAGAGACAGGAAATATAGAGGAAATAGAAGTTTTGGCTATCAATGCAGAGGAAGACGATTGGGTACTCTCTGCACAATTACAGGATAACCGGTGCAAAGAATTATTCGAAGTTTTGTCGCGGAAACCAAATAGTCGCGAGGAGCATGATATATATAAGAATTTTAGCTTAAAGAACAATAGATTATACAAAATCACGCCAAGTGGTCGCCGGTGGGTAGTCCCGAGAACAGCACGTAGACGACTACTTATGTATTATCACGATGGGGCTGGTCACTTTGCGGTAGATAAAACTCTAGAGTCGCTACAAAAACGTTACTGGTTCCCTTCAATGCGGAATTATGTTCGCAATTATATTTCGTGTTGTTTGGGCTGTCTCTATAATAAAAACCCCTCCGGTAAACAAAGAGGTAGTTTAAATGTAATTGAAAAGGAAAAGGTTCCGATGGATACATTACATTTAGATCACTTAGGACTGTTTGTTAAAAGTAAGAAAAAGAATACTTATTTGTTGGTAATAGTAGATGGATTTACTAAATTTGTGTTTATGAAAGCTGTACCGAACACCAAGACTGGGCCAGTTGTACAATATCTACAAGAGATAATCGAATTTTTCGGAGTACCCAGAAGATTTATTTGCGATCGGGGCACCGCTTTCACTAGTAAATCATTTACAGAGTTTTGTTCTAGTTTAGGTATAAAAAGAGTTCTATGTGCTACTGCAACTCCTAGGGCAAATGGACAAGTGGAAAGGATGAATAGATCAATACTTTCTTCCCTATTAACTACTGTTGAAGATGAAACAAGGTGGGATGAAGCGATTGGTCGCGTAAGATGGGGAATTAATAGTACCATTAGTAGTGCAACTGGAAAAACCCCATATGAAGTCTTCTTTGGCTATCGGCCTAGGGGTATAAATGATGCCCTTTTGACAGCCGAAGTTGGTGAAGACGAACACCTAGACGTAGGTGAAGTACGAGATAAAGTATCTCGAGAGATTGTTAAGAAGCAAAGTGCTCAAAAACAATCATATGATGCAAAGCGCGCTGAACCAACAAAATATAAGGTTGGTGATCATGTACTAGTACAGAAGGTCAAGGGACCTAATGAGGGGCAAAGTAGGAAGCTCGAGCCTAGATATAAGGGCCCCTTTGTTGTGGCTAAAGTACTCGATAACGATCGGTACTTGGTCAAGGATATGCCAGGGGCAATACGTGCCCGTAGAGCATATACAGGGATATGTCCCTCTGATAAGATGAAATTATTTAAAACAACAGTCTCATCTTCTGAGACTGATTCTAATGACGATAACTAATTAATTTTTTTTATTTTTTATTTCTGTTGTAGGATTTAAGAGATAAGGACATGAGCTTCACGGGGACGCGAAGGGGGTCAGGATTGGCCGACTGTGAACGAATTCCACATACCACTCCCACGACCCTTATGCTAAGAAATTCGTCACCCAATTCAAGATAAGAAAGGGGGTGGCGATATATTTAGTTAATTTTTATATTTTAGGATTAATGTGTGGCTAATTTAGTTTATGATATAACATCTGGATATTTTCATTTGGGTAGAGTGTGAATGAGGGAATTCATTCTAACTCTACCCTTCGTACTATCCAGTTGAATTTGTCTTAATAATTTCATTTTAATTTTTAATAAATATTTTTGTACAAGTTGAACTATTTGTTTTCATTTTCATCGTTTACAAGATGATCCGATTTGGTCAGGTCAGATGCATTTATTTTCAGGTTGTGTGTAGGGTTATGGTCAGACAAAATTATTTGAATCTGTGCCGGGTGTACGTGTTTGTACCTAACGTATAGCTTAACACCGTCACGCTCATTGCCAGGATGACCAAATCAGATCGTGTGTAGTCCGCTTTAGGATGCTCGATCACTTTGTTTTCTTCAATTATCTAAAATTATTTCCAAATTAGTAGTTGTACTGAATTCAGTACAACTAGACACAATTATAATCTTAAAGAAAATGAAACCTGACTGAAAATGTCAACACATAAAGAAGGAAAATTGGAAATTTTCAACAAAAATTGAATTTCGAAACCATTACTTGTCCAAAGTCCATTCATCAATTTTAATCTATTCGCTTAATCCATTTATAGTTTCTAAACTTGATAAAATATCAGTTTCATAAAAGGCTTGAAATGAAAAAAATATATATTGGCAGTATAATTTTTCTTTGTTTGTTTGTCGTTTATTTTCTTGTTAATTTCAAATTTAAAATTCTAGCTAACGGCTATTGAATTATTTCTCTTGGGGTCTGCTATGCTATGATGATCATACATATAAAACGGATGCGAATTTATATTTGAAATTTCTGACATGATATTAGTGGTGAACAAGAAAGTTAACAAACCAACAACTGCGAAATTGTTAATCTGATTCTGATGGGCGAAATTGAACAAGTTTTCCAACAACCTTCTGTTTAATAAAATGAAAAATCTTTACAACATAAAGGGTGCGCTATTTTTGTGAGAACTTTTACGTAATAATTGAACAAATCTGGTTTCTGCAACAAATTGGAACATTCAACACTATAGTTGATAATCTTTAATGTATTTCCTAGAGAGTTACAAAAAGTTTTAAGTGCACTACTACTTGATTCCATTCTATTTTGAGCACTTTTGTAAAAACACGTCCTATATTTGTGAATTTTTCGATTTCCTCGTATCTAAATCCTTATGATTCACAATTTATGGCTAAGGGGCTGTTCAGACACGCATGTTAATGATCATTAGCGCCCACACAGCGTATTTGATATCCTTGTCTGTCTTATGTCACAGCGATAAGTTGCGACTGTCGACTCGTGATTCTTCGTTTGCTTAATGATCATTAACATGCCGTGTCTGAACAGCCCCTTATTCTCTGATAATTTTCAGGTTTTTTATCCCAAATTTTTAATGAAAATCTGTGAGACACATTTTATGCTCTCTCTAGACCCTAGAATCTTCTTTTCTATTGGCGGATGACCAGATTTCCAATGAAAGGAAGTCGCCTTTGTTCGGAATCGTCATCACTTAATTAACTGAAGGGGTAAAGCTTTCGAAGCTCTCTCATTATTGTACCTGTTCTAGTATATAGAATGATAAAGATGGAGAGAGAGAGTATACGTATGTAAGTGAATTGAATTGAGCGGAAGTTTATAAAGGATATATGAAGTATATAGATATAAGTAATGCTGAGGTTTGAACTATACAGGTCAATAAATTCACTTAGTTTGCAATTAGAACATTTAAACGACCATTTTTTTAATGTTCAACGAATCGTAGAAAAAAGAAGCTTTTACTGGAAAATTATCCGTTTACAAATCATATGTATGTATAGTATAGGTAGATGTATATAACTACATCAATTTGTCAAACAGTATGATTAAATTATTTCATCTGGAAAATCGTCAATTTCTACTGGAAAATATTTAACAATCATCCTTCCCACGATATTTTAGATTAAACTAAGCGTGAATGGAGGACATTAGTTGTTGATTATGATTTCAATATCAATATAATTTGACATTTGTAACTTACTACCATCAATTGTAAACCAATTTCACTGAAAAAAACCTTGATTGATTAATTATTTATCTAACTGTTTCTTTTAAATAGCTTTTGAATTCAAACTGAAATACCTAGTTCTGGTCTCTAGTTAAAATAGAACTTAGGTATATGACATAACAGACTGTCAGGCCGATTTGGTCAGGTCATGTGTCATGTGTGACAAAATTGTTTATCTCTTCTACCGAATATGTCGGATGGCTGCCTATATCGTCTGACTGATTTCGACAGATCGTGTGTAGCCTACTTTAAGTCACGGATCCTATCCTGTACATTTATTCCCATTCCCAATTACTGCAGTGGCCGTCAAACAGCCTGCTATTCATAAGTTCATGTGGGTGGTCCCATGTTTTGTTAACCACTGCTTGTCAGATCTCAAAACAAGCAATGAATCGTTCAATTCTATCTTACTTATAATAACTACGTATAGTATGTATAGTAAGGCTTCTCTAGGCTAGTCGTAAAGAAATTAATTTTGAGATGGCTATATGGGAATCGACAATCGGCAGTTCTACGAGAATCGAAGGTCGACTCCTTAATATAAAATGGGAACAGGCACAGATCTTTGAGCCATACGTTCACTAACCAGTGTCTTTTTTTTGATCTGACATATCGTAGCACATTTATTATAAACATGAACATTAACTATAGTTGACCGATTGAACACAGACTCCATGTACTAATTGTAATTTAAAATAAATATAATAGGGGACACCGAGGCTAGTTCGACGTCTCACAAACTTGTAGGTACGAGTCCATGTGAAATAACCTTGTTATGTGTCAATTAATAAATACTACAGTTTCACTAACTAAAAGTAAATTTTATCAAATTACTTTGATTTATTGTAAAGTGAATAAGCGAACAACTTTTTCTACTTTTACTGAAAAAGGAACAAAAGATAGTTTCCTCTTTATTTTTAGAGCGAAAGGTTGTATTTACCTCTTTATTTACAGCGAAAAATGGGACGAAATTAGGATATGAAAAATCTCTCCGTGTATACGCACCCTAGAAAAACAATTTTAAGTGTGTAACAGAACCGTCACAATCATTGTTGCAGTCCTTGCAGTGGAAAGGTGGTCAGCAATTTTCAGAGCGCCGATAACATTTTTTTTTATCATTTTGTATCAAATCTCCTTATTTTACAAAAACTGCGGGCATCCACTGGCAATGTTTGCAGAGGAGAGGCCACAATGCTTGCGTTACGGTACTGATGTGCAACACTATTTCCCGAAAGCATACAGTTTTATGTTTTTTTATTATCCTTCCAGTATCCTTATCATCACTTCCTGTAAAATAAATTTGTTTCATATAGAAATTTTACTCAAAGTTTGAAAAAATTGCGAGTACCGTAAAACATACAACCTGAGCGCAGCCACAGTGTGGTCGAGAAATTTCATGACTATAATACAGTATGTATATTAAAAAACTAGTTTCATAAGGCATGATTCTGTCGCAAGCGTCCAAGTTATCTAAAGGACAAATGCGGCAACAGCCTTATGTTCTTTATAGTAATTCTTCTATTTTGCACTTTTTATGCCTTTTAAAATACAAAGTTAGCATATCGACATATATAATTAGGAAAAGTGTGTGCAATGCCGCGATTGGTCATACTGATACTGACAATAGAGGATGCGTTTTATAATAGTTCGAGCCGGTACTTTAAGGGAAAAAAAAACGTAATACTAAATGTTTCCCTTCATTAGTTTTTATAGCTGATGGTCGACAATTATAAAACGGAGAAAAAAGATAGTTTCCTATTTATTTTAAAGAGAGAAATGGGTAGAAAACTAAGAGAGAAAAATCTTACAGGTATAGATATAAAATCAAGTAATGTCCCTTGACAAGTCTTCTAACAGATTAACTTTAAACACAAAAGGACACGTTGAAAAGAAGTTGTTCGAGTTTCTTCTTTTATTTCTCAAGATTTGTGTGATTTTCTTCAATCTTACACACACACACACACACACACACACACATATGATACACTAATTTCCCAAGTTTTCGATATTGATCTTAGAAAAGCTATGTGTGTTACAACAACAACAACAACAACAACACAGAATCAACTAATTAAGGAAAATGCAATTCTGTCAATCAAAAAATATTAGTTCAAATGGATACCTACTTCTATTTATTTAAAACATATAGAGAAATTAAAATTGGTAGTTGAAGTTGATAGAAACTGCAAACAGTTTAATCAAATCTGTGAATGAATTCGATTATGTAACTTTAAAATATATCAATCAATCAAAAGATAGTCATTTTAAAATGCAAATTGAAACATGAAAGCAAAAAATAATAATAATTCAGGAAATTCTCGATGATAATTTTATGAAAATTACTATAATAGAGAACTTGTTTCTAATGTCAGCTGATTTTTTTCCAATAAATCTTACAAGTTTCCGGTATAAATTCATCAAAATAAGTGTCTGGTTCTGGTTAATAAAAATAGACAAATCATTGAATTATAGATTTATTCATAGTTATGGATCTATTTTAAAAATGTGACTTGCCAATAATTTTTTCTTCGATTATATAACTAACTACACAGTGTCCAGATGTTCGTTAAAAAAATCGTATTGTAAAACCAAAATACTAAAGAATATAGAGACAAGAGTCTTATTATTAACGGTCAAGGCTACGATATTTTCTTCAAAGGATTCTCATCAAATTTTTTTTGTTTTTGTTTTTTTTTTGGGGTGATTGTACACATTTGTACCTCTTTCTACTTTTTTCTTCTGTACTGTTCAATTTTAGCAATCGATTATATAAGTTTGAATTGAAATTGAGCCGCAATCTTTTTGTGAATGGTGTGTGTGTGTTTGTGTTCAAATTTACAATTGCACAAGACCTAAAGATATGACCTTTTCCTTCGACCACAACAACAACAAAATAGGAAGACTTTTTTCTATTTCCCGATTCAGTTGTTTTGTCAAGTATATATTTTCGAATTGTTTTGTAGTGTAAACAATTGTTATGTCGTCATACAATTAACAATTAAGATAATTTTTAATATTTGTGTAGGCTTTAGTGAGTTAGACATTAATAATTTCGACATTTCGGCAGCTAGTATATTATGTCGAGTCGAATATTGTCTTTCTGGATTATTTGTGGTATTTTTTTGATGAGTAACATCAATATAAACACACAATAGAAATTATGTAAATCGATGTTTATATAGTTATCTGTCTATTTTTAGTACCGACAATTGCGATATAATAGTAATCATTTCATTTCTCTTATTGTTAGTTGACCGTTCCAATGTCCTTGCTTTGTTTTAACGAAAATCTGATCACTAGAAACTTATCATAATGGTATGAATTATTGAATAAATTACATATTTGCAAGGAAACCGACAAGAAGGATAAAAAATGTTCTACAGATACTTTCGATAATTTCTTCCATCTCTCTAATGAATTCCTAAAAGTTTGGGGGGGGGGAAGGTTTTGAAGACGGCTTTTCAAAGAGGTTTTTACTTACTACCCTTTTTGCGAATATTCAATTCCCTAAATAATTCAGGACCGGAGTTACTTACTTAGGCCCCGGAGAAAGTTATAAGTAAAGGGCGGACATTGCTCGCTACAGGGAGAAAACGCAAAATAATAATCGTAACGGTACGTATAGAGTGGCACATTCATATTCTGAATAAATAACATAACTCTCTCAAAAATACTGGCCAACACTACTGGCGCAATTGCCCATGACAGATAAATAACATAACCTCGCGACGTTATTGTCAATATTTGTTTGATCGAACGGAATGAAACTACTGTCCCCACGATTATTCCACCATAAGTGACAAGCATCAGGGGTCGTAAGCCGGTCGAGAGACTCTCAGATAAACACTCGAGACCGTAAAACACACTTACGACCCGAGGTGCATATAATTTTTTTTTCTACCACCGGTGAACGATAATGAAAATAATTAAAAATTTTCAAAATGGTCTGACATTTGATTAGTATATTGCAATATACCTGTCAAATCAGATAAATTAATAAGCTGTGCGTTTCGTTACCATAGCATTTTGCAAAAACTGTGCCGTAATGAAATCATTACAGCCCTAGGTGGTAAATTTCACTTACTGCCATAGGTAGTAACAGCTCAATAATCGCCTACTTACGAAGCCGGTGGTAGAAAAAATACAATTATCAATTACATAAATTTAATGAAAACGCCTGAATTCGTATATAATTAAATTATTAACATTGTTGTTTAATTAATCTTCGGCTATCCAACATGTCCAGTCCGGCCCTGCTAAATATCATGGAAATTTATACGAAAATTTGCTGGATTTCCAAAACGAAAATTTGAGTAACAAATAAAGTCAATTAAAAAAAGCTTAAAATATAAATAGAAATTTATTATTTTTTTTTTGAGAAAAAACATTTTTCCAAGAAGTAAAAAATCACAAATTTAAAATATCTATTCTACAGTTCGGATAAGAACTAATTTAAATTTAAAAATAGGATACTGTTGTTTCTTTTTTTTGGTTGTTTGAGGAGAGGCCAAAAATGGGCCAAACTATTATATTTGAATTACAAATTCTGCTTTTTCGTCTAAAAATTACATATTTTATTTTAATTGTTAACGATTCTTTTTTTTTTAGATTTTCTCTCAGGTCGTTCTGGGAAAGCGATAGTTTCTCAAATCCGGTAAGTTGTTAAACAATCAATGCTCCAGTAAATACCAAACGATACACTATCTACAAGTATTATAGTTATAAGACATATAGGTACGTAATAGCTTAAAGCAATCTAGTAGGTATAATAATAATAGTAATAATGATAATAATAAATGAAATAATAGATATGTGCACAGGTGGCTAGGAAATAACAAATTACGGTGCCCGTTTGTCTGTTCATAACATATCTTTAGGCTATAATGTTAGATGAAAGCAATCATGTCTTAACACACATGTATGAGTATGGATAGAATGAACATATTACAGTAGATTCCTGCTAGTCCGACCGCTTACAACAATTAGTAACAATTAGTAATCTAAGGTCAAACGGTAAGTTCATTGGTTTGGTTAAGACTTTCTTTATTATCATGTTTCTTTTTCTAAAAATAAAGAGGGAGCTATGTATTCTCTTTCTAGAGAGTGAGAGTGAACTATGTTCATTGTTGTTTTTAGATGTGAAGGTAGTAGGGGAGAATGGGGTAATGAGAGCGGTCGGGTAATGGGAGCCACGAGCAGAAAGGCACTTCTAGCATTCGGAATCGCCCCGAAATAGTCTGAAAGGTTCCAGATATCTTCTAAAAAGTCCACTGCACGTTGCTGGCCACTTGGTGCCATTTGTACGATCGTGAGGTGGAATAGTGTGTTTTGAGCTCATTGCTTATATAAAATTATAATCTTTAGGCATCAAGATAGGTACTTAAACGTCAACTTATTATCCTATATCTCTGTATATTGTATAGTCAGATTAATGTAGTTTTGTGTGTAAGTATCAGAATTATCGTTCAAAATAGTTGTTTTGATATTTTTGCTATTTTGAAAATGACGACTTTGCGGGTAATGGGAGCCTAGCTGGGCTCCGTTATTCCACTATGGCTCTCATTGTGGTATTGGTGCAGAAGTTGCGGAAAGTGGACTCACAAATCAGTGCTCAGGTTCAGAAAGCCCCAAAGAATATATTTGTGGTTTTTCCTTAGATCCTTAACATGTGTTGGTTTGTACGTTTAATAGTTTCATTGAAAATGATAATTAGGATTGCTTATCATAACAATGGCTCTCGCTAGACGTGTGGTATATTTGTGGCTCTCATTACCCCACGCATCGGGTAATTGGAGCGAAATACACTTTTTGAAAAACATTTTTTTTTCTACTAAAGATGCGCAAATTTTGAAATAATACTGTCGTAGCATTGGAGCTAAATAACCCAAGAACTGATTTAAACTTCAAGTGTCACCTGATTAAAGCAATTTGTTACTTTTTTTTCGCATTTTCCTTAACGGGCTCCAATTCCCCCATTCTCCCCTAATTCACTCTTTCTGCAAATAGAAATGATGGCTAGTTTTCTTTCTTTTTTTAGATAGAGAGGGGAATAAGTACTAGACATGCGCACATTCATATGTGACACAACCTGGAAAATTAACTAATTCGAACACACCTTAACAATAACTAGTTGGAATTAGCAGTAATACCTATACTTTTTTGAAATAAATCAAATGCATCTTTAACAAAGGTCTACATTTACCTATATGTATCTAATCAATTTACTTGTCCATAGTTTATAAATTGGATCCCTATAGTCCAATGAAAACCACACCATTAACCCTAAACTATCCTTAGGAAGATCGCTGGAAATGGGAAAAGGGTCTTTCTAACACAAGTCACTAACTTTAGTTCGAAAAGGTAATTTAAACTAACCAGGTCCTTTTATAATGTGCGGCTTCTACCCTTTGTCTTAATATAGGTAAATAAATAGATACATAAAAGCCTATCTTTAATATGAATGATTTCAACAAAACACTAGTCTTTATAGAGGAATTTTAAGAATTGTTCTAAAATTAAATAAAAATAAATTGTCCTTGATTAGTTATTTATTTTAATTTACTATTATTTCTATTTTGGTATTCGTCATTTTATGCCGGCGGTTTGATTGAGTTTTTTTTTATTTAAAAACATTCTCTTCTTATCACTTAGGATCTTTTGGTCATATTTTTTTAAATGACGGTTACGGTATTTTATATTTCTTGTAAAGCCATTTTTTTATGCTAAAATTTCGCATCAACAATTTTCTATTCAATTTATATACGATCTTTTAATAATTTGTTGTTTTTTGTTATCTCTATACACGATCATAACTGTCTTTCTATCTCTCATTATTTTATAATAATAACTGATGATAACTACTTGAAATATTTGTCGAATTATTACATGATTCTCATTTTGTTGATATTAATATTTTAATCATAACACACTTTTATCTATCTTTCACCCTTGTGTATTTTTCCTGTTTTTTTTTTGTTTTGTTTTGTTTTCGTAACAATATTTAACTTAATTAGTGAATTGTAACAGCAAGTGTACCATGGTATTTCAAATCAAGGTTATCAGTGAATAGAGAACGTAGGAACGTAGCTTGATAAACCTACAGTCTACGCCACTTATAGCGATATCGGTTGTAACGTGACTTTCGGACATAAGAGTTTTCTTAATTGACTAGCTGTTTACCACGGTTTCGCTCATATGAGAGCACATAGAACTCATAGGCCTATATTTCGGCATCTACTAAACTGATTCAGATGAGACGAAATGCAGATTACTCCTGAAAGTCTGTACTTTACGACTATCAAGTCTCGTTAAAAACGAGTTAGCCGTTTTAGCGCCAACCGTTCTCAAACGGACAACCAAACAAGCAGACAGACAGATAAAGCTTCTAAACATTGTGGATTTCGTCTTGGGATCGTATATTCTATCACTCCTGTCACTATTACAACAAAAAATCGATTGTATAGACAGACAATACATTTTTATTATATTGATATAGATAACACTAATCAGGCCTGGCAGGCAAAACGGTGACAAAGGGGTGCTGCACCTTGGAGAATATTATTTTCTATTGAAAATTATTGACGATTAAAGTAATCTGCATAATCTTTATTCATCGCCTACCTTGATATAAATTATCGTGGTTCACTTGCTATACATATGAATGTATAGCAGCGTTTGGGGTTGTTTGACATCTACTCAATTTAAATTTCAATCAATTTCAAAAAGCGCCCGATAAAAAGTGTTGAAAGAAACAGCGAAAATGAAGGGAAACCTGAAAGCTGGTCTCTTTTTTTTCCTGAAATATAAAATAAATAAAATATACAACATACATACATGTATAACATGATTTTCACAGTTTATTTTCAATGCAGACTGTGTGACCGAAAAGCATCTTTGCAGTGGCCTGAGGTTATTTTTTCACCAAGCATGTTATATTTAAAACTATCTTGCTTAAGTATGTTGACGATATTAACTGAGCGAATTTATATTTGTTATGTTATTTTAGAAGCAAATATGTACTGTATCTATATAAAAAAACATTCAGATGCAAAATTTGGGGCAATACAAAACTGTTGACAATAACTTAATAAACAACAAAATCGGTATTTAGAGGGATGGTTTTCAAACAATTTTTTACGAAAACGTCAAAGTACACTCAATCCTCAATTTACTTTAGTTCAACTCGATTTTTTCGTCTACTAATGCTACAAATTATTATCCGTCAAATTAGATTGGTTGTTAGAGTCGATGGTCAGCCTGCAACGACGCCACTGCGTTCTTTCTCCACATACCCCGTTATCACCGTGCACTTCGCGCATCTAGTTAACTCCGCCAGATGCATATCTTCATTGAAAAGAACCATAACATTTTGATTGAAGATCTTTACTCCAATTAGTTACTATCCTGTTTTAAAATATATCCTTTTTTTGCAAATATTCCACATTCCTGTTAAATAGCAAATTTTTACCACTCCCGTGTACAAGGTGGACTCTATTTAACGCTGTTTCGTTATAGCGCTGTAATTCTACATATAATTCGTTGAGTTTTGTGCGTTTAATGCTCTAAAATCCGGAGATGCATCCAGAGCGTTAACCGGGATCTTCCTGTATTAGTAAAAATGTAGTTTTAGATTGATATTTCCACGTAAATGCAAAAAATATTCATCCTTTGATAACACTGTATGACTATTATGCAATTGAATTTGTTTATGAATCCGGTTTTAAAGATTCTCATTTTTTTTGTTGTTAAATTAACGAATTTTCATTTCAATTGTCTCCTGAAGCGTAGAAAGCGGTTTTATAAATAAATTTCACAATACATAAAAATGATAACAACTTATAAAAGTGCATAAAACGGACGGAAAAAAATGAAGAAAGCCTAATCAATTATTATCAGCTGTACTTTAGTGTAGGTACCTTTAATATGTATATTATGTATGTAAATCTTAGACACGTGTCAAACACGTATCACTAAAGAATTGAATAGATGATTATATCCCTGTATATGTACATATGTGTGATGAATAATGGTAAGCGTAAGAGAGAGATAGATAGAGGTCAACAATACGCGATAAAAACCTGAGGTTTGTACGACCTTGATGACAGAAATAACTCTTTGAAGATCTTTTGAAATTTTCTTTTATTTTTTTTTTAAAAAGAAAAGTACTTTTACTACTGACACAAAAAAAAAAGGTACTTACCATGTGTTTTCTCAGGATATGTTTAGGATGCGATCGAGGACTAATCTCGTTAGACTCGATTTTTATTGTTATTGTTATTCTCTTATTATTATTACTATTATTATTATTGTTGTTGTTGTTGTTATTGTGAGGTCACGTGATTATCGTGTTTTAAATCTGTGCTGGTTTAAGAGAAGCACCACTGTGTTCGGCGGAAACGCCGCGCTATTTTTAACTCTTCGCAAAAGAACAAGAAGAGATAAAACGAATGCCCACCAATTTCGGATGGATTTCGGACTTCAGTAGATCTGGATTAAGTAGTCTTAACAAAAATTCAACAATCTATACTATATGTAGTATATGTTACAACACTGATGGCAGGGAAAAACCAAGATTATCACAAGGAAAACGAATATTTAGAAGTGAAAAAAAATTTTTGACAATTTTTGATGAAAATCTTTAAACTATACCCTTGTTTGAATGGCAAATGAATTTTTCGCACTTTTATCTTGTCGCTTATTGGTAAACACGATTTATTTAAATAGCACAACACACATATTAGTCGAGTTTGCTCGACTTTTATTTATTCCATCTTTTTATTAAACATATTCTTTAAAACTTTTTTCCAATGATTAGCAATCTTTTCCGCTTATTATTTGTTCAAAAAAGTTTCTTTTTCATGTTGTATATTCAAGTTGTTTATTAGTTATTGAAATTTTCACGTATATTTAAACATTCTACGAGCGTGTGTCTTTGAACCTATAATCGCGAAGTCTTCTACTATCACTCCGAAATGACCGTATGGCTACGACTGCGACTACAGCACTTCTTCCATCTAAACTTGACTAGCCTGTTGAATGTACATTTTATTATTTGTTTTTAAAATATTGTCATGGTTGATAGTGTCTACATCTTGTTAAACATTCGTAGAACATAAAATGGATGCTTTCTAACCTGGCCGCCATCTATGAACAATCTGTGAACTAATATCAAGTTTCCTGCAACAGCAGGAATCGTGTATAGTGGTTTGACTTCATATCAACTCTATAGTTAAGCATACGCATGCATAGGAAAGAAAAGTGGCACAGGTAATAATCATTTATCTATTGTAGCACAAAGTTTTAGCAGAAGTAAGTGATGAAAGTGGGGGTTGGCGCCCCCAGACTTTAAAGATAACAGGGACGTGGTCCTATATTTTTGCTAACATTCAGACATTCTTCAACCCGCTACTGTAGTCAAAACCTCGAATTCCGCCAATTGTTCAACGAAAGTTTTTCTTGCAACGGACGAAGAACTTTTCTCTTTCTAAAAATAAGAAAAAACATAGTCCACTTCTACTGTATCTCTAGTTGATTAGAAAAAGGGAGGACAAAAGTTATTAGAGAAATATCTTCTTGCGTTATCGCACTTTCAGACTCATCGAATCTCACTGGCAAAGATTCACACAAGTCACCATGCATAAGGAACAATGGAATCAACCACGTATTCATTCACACTGCCTCAGTTCGAATCAAACTAATTCGATCCAATTGAATTATGACTCACGCAGGCAATAATTTCATGAGTTTGATTCATGAATCAGTCGCAAAATAACGCACTGGAAAACTAATACTTTTAATAAAAGACAAGAGAGCTAGCCATAAAAACAAATAACTGATTGATTAAGTTGGTGTGAATGGTCTGGTGATATGAATCTTTGACCCTCAGATTTGGAATGTTTCTGATTGATTCAGATTCTTTTGACTTGAAAGGAGCTTTGGGCTCATTTCATACCAAAATACCAATGCCACTGCCTCAATTCGAATCATTATTCAAGCAGGCGATAGTTTTTATCAGTCTGATTTATGAACCAGCTTGTAGTAAAAGTAGTATAGTCAGATTCGGAAAGTTTCTGATTGATTCAGATTCGTCTGATCTGAAGGAGGCAGGCTGCCTTATCGGCTTTATTAATAAGGATTCATACAGTGACAATTAGAGCCATATCTCACTAGGAGCGACGTCCTTGTGGCTACTCTTGGCATCTGTAGGTGGCCAGAAAGAGAAGCCACTGGAGACGCCAGAGTGGCAGGAGCACGTAGAAATGGAGTAGTAGGAAAATAGACGAGAGAAATGTTCGATCTATGACCATGCGAGGGGCTGCGTACGTGATCTTTACTGCCTACTATGCATTTTCAGTGTCTACCTAACTATGGTCTATTCATTTGGTTTATTCCCATTTTTATTCGGCAACCCAGTCTACTGGTAATGCAAAATGCACGGGGTGCCGAATGGGTTGCCTAATAAAAATGGGAATAAAACGAATGAATCTACCATACCTATTCATTTTCTGGGAAGTGTTGACAATGTGGCGACGGAGCCAACAGCAGTAGTGGTCGGCGCTCGGACAGACGGCGCTTCCAAATTGGCCACGTAGTCAAGCCGCCGCCAGGTCAGATACCCGTCATAAGATTGCATATATTCTGTTTGGCGACGCTGTTGGCTTTCTAGTGAGATATGGCTCTTAGGCTGCGTTTATGCAGTGAAAAGTACCTACCATATGGTTAATTTAGAAATATGGGAAGCTGACTTCGACTTTCGGAATTTTTAGCAGGGCCGTACTAACCACGTGCAAAAGGTGGACTGTACCCACGTGGTGGAATATGGAGGCCAGTAATTACTAGAACACTTGAACGTTAGAGACAAAGATTGGCTCTACATCAATCAACTTCAAAACCACCAAATTGAAAGTGTATGCAAAAAGGGAGACAAGGAAATTAATGAAAATCCGAATTACAGATTAATACATATATATTTGATAAAATCATTCATAAAATGGAATCAACATCAAATAAATAGGAATAAAAATATTGAAAATACACGAGCCTTATTTCTCAATACAATTATCGAGCAGCACAAGGAACGTCCGACAAGAGATAACAAGAGATAAATGATGTTCGTAGTTTTGTACGAAAAACAAAGCGTTATGGATTAGTTAAAGAAAAAGTCTAGAAAAAAACAATATTGGGTTCATAGAAAATATAATATTTCCTTGTGCAACTGCCAGAACATCATAAGAAATTGAATACAATCTTTTTTATTTTTTGACTAGACAGCAGTTTTTCATATACCAATATACAAATTGTCCCAAGAATAAGGGTATTTTTGTTGTTGCTCTCGTGGAAACACTATTTTTACAGATCCTATTGAAGGTGCTAAATACAGTGGTCGCCGCGTATTATGATCACTTTGGGACCTGCACTTTTCGACAACAATAACCGGTTGATTATAATAGCCAGCGATTCGACAGTGGTCGCCGCGTATTATTATCTCATTGTGGGACCGCCTCATTTTGATTTCAATATCCGATTGATACCATTATCCGTGATTATAATAAGCGGCGACCACTGTATTAAAAAAGTAGAGCTAGAAAGACACGTAAATTTTACTGTGATAGAATTAGGTAAAACACCCTTCAAGGATTTTCGTACATAGCTGTTGTCGCTTAACGATAAAGAGATTTATAGTGGACCTTTACAACTTAAACATCTATTTTTACTGTTCGCTCACTACGACGGCACAGTCACGTCTAGCCTGTTTTGGGAAAAATCAAAAGTATTGATTCTTTTGGTGGACAACTTTTTCCCAAAGCTAGTAAAGCTTTACACATGCATCACTCTTTCTCATACGAATCAATGGTTTAATTTTGTTCCAGATGCGTTGCATGTGTCGGTCCCGCCATAGTGTACATAGTCTCTTATAGATACGCACCACCGGGATTAACTAACAAAATGTGCCCTTATTCTCGGAGTATACATTTAACAATCAGAGGGAGAATTTTTTCAAACACAACTATCAGTATCTTGTGGTTTGGTAACTGTTAGCAATGGTGTTGAATCAGCCCACGGTATAACTTCTTCACATTCGGGAAATTTGGTTAAATCAATAAAATTTTGCTTATTATGTGGACTGGCTGGTGCCGAAATTGTATGGATGATTGGACAGTGTGGTATAGATAATTGTTGTGTATATAAACTTGGTACACTGTTACATGTTGGTCGTTGTTGTTTAATATTTTTGTCATCTTTATATAACATAGATAACTGTGATTGTGCTAATGTTGCAGCTGAATTTGCCAAATTCTCAATACATGGACATGATGTACTCGATGTTGTTGTTTTCCATATATCACTACAACAATCTAACGAATTTTCGTTTAATGAATTTGTTAATATTTTGCATGGACTGTTATCGTTGATCACTTCCAATAGACTTAAGTCATTTTTCTTTTCTAAATTATCACCACTAGCAAAACGTAATTTTTTTGGACTTTCAAATGATGAACAGCGTGGTATCATCGGACTGCGTACTATACAATTTTTGTTTTTCAATGAACTTCGTGTTACAATCAAATGACCATTACTATCCATTTGTCCATTTTTGTTTGATGTTTTGCCTTCAGCGATAGCACGACGACGTTCACGTTCTTCTTTACGCATTTTATGATGATAAGGATCTTCACCAATTAACCAATATGTCTGTTGTTCACCTTTACCTTTCATTGAAACAATACCACGTTCCACTACATTATAACCACCTAAACGTATCAACAGGTCTTTACACTGTTTACTACAATGAATTTTCAGAGCTGTAAAATGTATAATGAATAACAATATTTAAAAATATACATATACGCATAACAAGTCTAGCATGGTCTTTCAGATCAAAGTCGGCAGCAGGCAGAAGATAATCAGCCAAATTCTACGACAGATTACTAGAGATCTACTAAAGATCCGGATCACCTAGAGAGGTAAATTTGAATTATTTGTTAATATTCATTTTTAGATTAGATTCTATGTTTCTACAAGTTTTTGTTGTAAAAGCCGTGCAAAAATAAAAAAACTAATTAACTATTTCAATATTGTCTCATTGCCTACTATGATCTAGAACTTCGTGGTATACTTGTTATGCAACAGTATTAGTACTAACGAACTCCTGCTGATTCCATTCGACTTGCTGTGTTAACAGTGTCACCGAAAAGACAATACCGAGGCATTTTTAAGCCCACCACGCCAGCACATACCGGTCCTAGAAATTAGTAATGGTATTTTACTGCTATCAAGACCCATATTTTGGCAATGCAGCGTATTCGCGTAAGTATTTATAGCATATTATTGAAATACGTCATCAATTCGTTGAATTTGGAAACATCATCACAAGAAATTTCCCCAGCCTTGTAACCAGCTCAGTGTGCAGGAGGTTTGTATTCACACGGCACCACAGGCTAGTGTTTGAATACAAACGAGAATCATTCAAAACAATTGCAGTGTGACATCACTGTTGTATCGCTAAAATGCATGTATTCAAAGTGGGTCGAACCCGCTTGAAGACGCTGCGTCGCCAAAATATGCTAAGGTTTCTGATAAAGATATTGGGAAGTGAATGTTGCGAACGGAAGGCATCTAAAGAACGAACTGAATTGGGTATAGAAGGGAATCTTATTTTTAATTAAGCTGTCTATTCAGTTCTTAGATGAAATTTATAGAATTTGAGATATCGATTAGTAAATTGAAATTTAAACGTTTCGGTAAGTTCTTCATTTTATTTAAACCTGAATCTGTGGTATATTCTAAAGCGGGAATTTATTTTAATGAATAAAGATGCGCTTGAATTTTTTTAAATTACAACAAAACCTCACAGCGTAAAATTGGATTACAGTGTTGGAAAATTACTGTTTTTACCCTTTTTAGTGTTCTGTTGTACCTGGAATTGATAATGCGACTAGGACTTCTATGTACATACCTGAATGTATTCCAATTCTAAGCATTAGTTTCTCTTTTGGACGATGTCTAATAGTGAACTGTTTTACTTCAGAAAGTAAATGTAACGACATTGTGGCAATTTCGGCAGCATGTTGATTGTCGTTTCTGATTGGAAGACCACTGACCTGAAACAACGATTACAAAAATACCCACGCGATCACATATACACGTCTACCTATTATAGAGAAACAACTCTTTAAATTGAACGATTCTAAAAAATTGTTTACTGAAAATTCGTATTTTAAGTTAGCACAACTTCATCATTTTAATAGTAGCTTGAATTTCTCATAATATTGAACCGCAACAATACAGCTTGTTGTTAATCGATTTCTTTAAAGCAAGATTTTTGCCACAAAAAAAAGGGAAAATAATAGAAATCATAAAGCCAGATGTTAGTGAAATATTATGTTTGAAATACTCATACTCACCACCATATAGGCGTCTCCTATGGTTTCTACCTTGTAGACGTCGTAGTTTTCTATTATTGAGTCGAAACATGTGTAGAGATCGTTAAGAAAATCCACCACCTGGAAACAGTGTCACAATATGATGATAAATAGGTATATTTCAAGAAAGAAATGTTAGCTGTTAACAACAACAACGAAAAAAAACACAATTCTTTGATATATTTTTTTTTATTCGTTGATAGTTGTTTTTGTTTATTTGCGAAGACGGAATACGTCGCCTATTTGGCGCCGAAATTTCCACCCTCCCGAAAATATCATTTAAATTATATGTGCATATGTTGAAGTATTCGTCGGAACAATAACACTACTGCATCCTACATTATATTGATTAAGTTCTCACTGAATTTTTAGAGATTACGCCAATTTAATCGGAACCGAATCCACGGATTCGTTACGACTTTTTCTACAGCATTGGTTCTTATTAGAAAAGTTGGGCATACGGCATACGTAAAGCTTCTGAAGCTTCCGGCAAAAATTCTTAAGCCGTGTTTAGTGCTAAACGTCGTGTCGTCGGAAATTCGACGACAAACGGACCAACGACAATAGGTGTTTGATGCTCCAACGACAAGAAACCGACGACAATAATGACGTCACACGACATTAGTGAACAGATCTATGCATTAGTGAAACTACCTGCCGGTCCTTTCTTTTGTTAAAATATTTTTTGTTTGCTCTGTATTTACGTCCCACGTGTGGGTCGTCTGATTTATTTAACATTTTTTTATATATTAATATGGATCTTGTGAGCTCGCCACAAAATTATTATAATAATTATCATAATTGTTATATGTAATTATTATTTAAGTAGAATTTCTGTATTATATATAAACTATCGAAGATTGAAAAACATAAAATCCTCTAAAGGGTCTAATTGACTCTTCATTAATTAATATTTCGCTTTCAACTTTCAATATCCATTTCTGAATGTTGTCACATCAACAATTGTAACCAAAAAAATCAAAAAATCTAAATAAATTGTGTACATTCTCGATTTTCACCACGTGTATACGATCAACACCGAGTTGTGCCGAGTGTCTCAGCTCGGTTTCATCCCTTGGAGACAGAGATAATACAGGGGTTGCTTATGAGATAAAAAGAGAAACATTGTCCGAATTGTCGGGGAAGTTCAGCTTGCTTCAACTTGGCCGGCACGACGTTTCAATACACACGACCGAGCCACTACCGCTGAATAGTAGAGACAGAACCATCATTAAAAAGAGAAAAACGTATACTTAGCGTCCTATCGTCGGTCGGAATAGTTGAGCAAGTTCGGACGACATGGGAGGTTACGTGTCGGACAAACAGTCTCTGTGTCGGACGACAGGGATTTCTGGCATCTGATTGGTTGCCGTCGAATTTTCAACGACACGACGAGGAGCAGTAAAGGCAACTTTACAACAGACTCCCACAAGGACTAACAATGCGGTCCCGATCAAATATGCGTTGTCTCTTATGATACTTATTTTATTATATTCAACAACAGAAGGAAAAAAATCTTGCTCACCTGTAATGGTGTACTTTCAGCCGACATCGAGGTAAAACCGACGATATCGCTGAAATAAATGGTGACACAATCGAAACTTTCTGCTTCGACTTTATTGCCTCGTTTCAATTGTTCGGCTACTGGTCTCGGGAGCATCTCGTAAAGTAGAGCCTCTAAAATTGTTCGTCGTAAAAGATAAGAATTTGCGTATTCGTTTTATTTCATTATTAGAGAATCTCTGCACTACATAAACGGTAACGCTAAAGCTTGTTGAAAAATCACAGATTTAGCATTACTGTTCGCTTATGTTCTATAAGGGGCCCTTCAGTGGCGTACACCGAAAAAAAAGACAGATAGTATTATTGAGCTTGAGCTTCGTAGGGCCCCCCAGCCAAAACTTAAGCTTCATTAGTTCACTTACCAGTTTTCTTCTTTTCTTCCTGCAATTGATCGGTCCGTTCGTCAACTAATACTTCTAAATTATTAGCATATTTCTCCATCATTGCCATCATATTATCAAAAATATTCGGTTTCCTTAAAAATTTTGATTTATTAGATTATTACTTCATTATATTAGTATTGTAAGCAAGTTTGTAAAATTACAGCAACTTACATTCCTTTACGTAGTGGTCTTAATTTGGTTCGTATAGTTTTAAAGTCTGGCCTATCATCTGGAATCTCTGCCCAACATTCTTTCAAACAATCTCTAACAAAATCAAAACTATTCTCCAAAGCTTCAAGCGGCGGTCTAGAAAATATTGAAACTGTCTATAGACAAAATTATTAATTGGTTTTAAATTAATTCAAAACCTAAATGGCTGAGGTCCAGTATGGTGAATAATTCTATTAAGGATTTCAGCATAGGATAATTCAATATTACCAAATGGTCCATGTCGACTATGTAATTCATATAGGATGATCCCAAAGGAGTAGACATCACCTTTTTGAGTACCGTTTGGGTACGGTTCATGTGTTCGTAATAATTCTGGAGCTCGATAGAGAAGGTCTACAAAGGATCACACGGAAAAAATTTCAATATCTTTACCTTTAATGAATAAACTAAAACTTTAAGTTGGTTTATTTATGGAAATTAGGGGTGATATGGAATAGAAAGGTTGGTTTTGACTCGTTGAAAATTCAATGGCAATGAATGTCGGCTTTGTGGTCAATATTGTATTGTCGGCAATATCAGGACAGGATTACAATTTTTTCTAAATGTTTTAACTCTTTCTTTGTAATTGATAAAAGTATTTACTAACTGTAACATTTATCTCTCGCTTTTGTTGGGTCCTTGATACTCGGGTCTTCAGCACCCTTTTTGAATTCCCGTAAGCCGAAATCCGCCAATTTAACAACCCATCTGGAATCTACTAGACAGTTGCCAGTGTGTAAAGCGCCATGAAATCGTACTGGGGAATCGTGAAGATAAATCATGCCCTAAAAAAGAAGAAATACACAAACGCAGATCAACAATTAGGTTTCTGCAAATCTAGTTCCGTATTTTTTTTAATTTTTATTTTACCCTTAAAATATCACCAACCAATGATGCTATGAACATATTGTCAAGTTTTACGTCTTCATTCTCAAGAATATCCTGTTTTACAGAAAGTGAAGAAAAGAGAGCTTTTAGGAATTATAAAGTCAAATAGAAAGTTGTATTTAGATTCACCTTCAGGCTACCCCTGGTACAATATTCCGTGACAATGCAAATATTCGGAGAATCTGTACAAGCTCCAATGAAGGCATTGAGATTGTCATGACGCAAATCACGCATCTACAACAGCATACATACATACATACATATGTCGACGCTTGTTAATTACAATTTAAACACAATTTCAAAAATGATTAAATACCATTTTCAATTCTTTTTTCATTTCTCTTGTTATATCGATGGATTTCTTGTGAACCTTCTTGATAGCAAATACTCGTCCCTTATAAATACCAATTTGTGTGAAAATTGTTGAATAACGAAAATCTGCGTCCGGATTTGAACTTAACGACACCTGACTCGTTCTTATCAATGGATGAATTGACTAGACAAATGATAAAATCAATTCTTGTCTCGGTTAATTATAATAAACTGAAGACAAAAGAATACTTACTCTGGTAATTTTTGTACCTAATGAATTGCTATTCGATTCTTCATTAATCTGTATATCTTTAAAATCGACTTTCCATAATAAGCTGTCTAATTCTTGTTCATATTTCCAATTACGATACAGTATAAGGGAAATGATAAGGAAAACGAGAAAAATGCCACCAGTTACGCCAGTTGTTATTTCCATTGTGTGAGCTTTTAAAAAATTTCATTTATTAGTTTATTTTTTTAAGTTTTTGCTTGCCAATTTCTTGCCAGACTGATATAATGAATATTTTTTATTTTTACTTGAAGCCCAGAGGTCCGAAAGTTTAATAGCAACTTCAGGAATCCTAGGGAGGGTCAGTTGGACTGATCAGCGCTGGAAATAGTACAGTCCATCGGAAAGTTTAAGAATTTGACTTTTATATTGAAAATTTTTAGTGGTTATCTTGATAATGGAATAATGTATTAGTAAGTGAACATTGGTACGGTTGTAGATCACAGAACCGGTCTAGAATTTCTCTGCATCTGTTGTGCAAGTAAAGACTATTTTCCAACAAGTTCTTCACAAGTGATCGAATAGCTAAAAGTATTTGGAAACCTTTTTTTCAAGCAGATATTAAATAAATGTTACCCGGTCATTTGTAAAAAACTTGTTTCAAATAGTATCTGCTATCGCTCGATAATTCGGCACCCGATAAGTCGTCATAAAATTATAGTGCTTCGTTATCAAACAAGTGTTTTGTTTGAATTTAAAGTCCCCCATATTATTTTCTATAATTCGTCGATTTCACTGATCCATCATCCCTCCGATTCCGTGCCGGACGAATTATCGAATGTTCACTGTAGGTATCTATATTTGAGTACTTGACCGAATATTGGAACATGTGCGTCATACTTACAGTGCCTTGAACGCACCCTGTTGCGTCGTCTAAAATTCGACGACAAACATTCAGAAGCCACGAATTCCAGTCGTCCGATTAGAAGCCCTTGTTAACTTGTGGCTTGCGCTTGGTTGTCGTCGAATTTTGGGCGACACGACAACGAGCGTTGAAGGTATCATTACGATAATTTAGTGTGTTTTCAGCGATTTCACGCCGCCACCGTCGCTGGCAGTGGTGGCGCCAAGCACCACATGCTTTTCACCCACACCGGCATTGCCATCGCCGTAGGTCACTTTGATTTTCGTAGTGACTAAAGAAACATATGTTATACAAATTTTTAGCCGGTGACGACAATGCTGATGTATGTGAAAAGGCTCATGAGGAAGCATTGCTTTCAATCACCGTGTGTTGAGGGCTTCGCCGTCTATATTTTAGATTGCCGGCGACCAAGCCGGACTGGCGTACGTGCGAAAGTCTCCGTTTGATTACATTGCATTCAGTGTCAGTGCTGGCGACGGTGACGGTTTCGCTAAGTGTCTGAAAACGCACTTACGATAACCGAACCAGATTCAGCCATGTCTTTCTAACGGGAGATTATCGGAATTTAACGTTAAAACGAAAGTACATAAATGGGTTATTTGTACGTTTATTCTGTTTTCTAACCCTTGATTGTTTCTTAACATGAAGTTACACACAAAGCAAGAAACATTAACGTTAAATATGTAGTTTAAACAACGAAGGGAGATATACTTAAATGGGTTATTTTACATTATGGGGCATCTATAATACACGCGCAAGTATCCTGATTTATGTGCACCAGCCAGTTGGAGCACATAAAACCCAGTTAACTCAAGTACTCCCTTTAGGATACCTGAGCGTGTGGATGCCGCTTTAGCATATACTATGCTGCAGTAATCTTCTGTTGTATGTATGCTATCAGTCAGTCGATTATTTTAGGGTCCTTTCTCATCGATAACGACCAGTAGTTTAGGGGCCGGCTATCAGTCACTAAAAGGAAAATGTCATTGCTACTTATTTTCTATTGTGATTGTCGGTCGTCCACTTTGTCGGTCTGTCGTCACTTTAATTTTATTTATTACAGAGAAAATTGGAATGCTCTTTTTCTGTTAGTCGTAATAAACGTTATAAAATAACGAGACTTGCTATAGTAACATTTTTGTAGAATTTAATTAGCCACTAATTAAAATAGAAAAATGTGATGATGAACTTTTTATAAAAAATGCACTAATGCAACTTTTACTTATAAGAAACAGTATGTAGAAAGTGTCATTTAGAATAGCTAAAACTTCTCTAATCTAATTATAATTAAGCACTAGGGTACTTACTGATACATTTTTCCCCACGAAAACCACAAACAGGAGCTGCTATTGGTGGTGAACCTGCCACCCAGTCAATTTCATCCGTCATGTAAAGTACCTAAATTACATTTTTTTTTTGTCAAATAATAAAACAATAATATTTATTAAAATAAATTAATATAAATCACGTTCAATTTTCCAATCGTGTCATATTTGATTTGAATTTATTTAAATCATATTTAATTTATAAACAACACTTAGTCAGCAATATTGAATCTGTACAAATAACACATGAATATTAAAAACCAGGGCAGTAATTGATTAGAAATCATTACTGATTTCCCAATGAGGAACAATGAAAATTATAATGGCTATGTTAATATTAGGTGCTAGTTTATTTGATGTAAGTTATAATCGATTTTGTTGTTTTTTTTTGTGTCGAATAAAATTTTATTAATAAAAATTGAAAAAATTCTAGACAATTTTAAGTGGTAGTTCAAACGTGATACCGACTCGTCAAGAACAAGCAAATCTATTAACGAATGTTCAAGATGTTTTCGAACAAGTTAAAATTTTAGTTAATATTGAAAGTAATGCAACAGATGAATCTCTTGTTAATGATATTGCACGAATTGTAGACAGAGCTCGTCACCAACTCGATTTAATTGAAGATCTCACTTTAACGAGTAAGAGTTTTAGTGTTTTTTGTTTTCTGTAAATTATTGAAACTTTTAAAAAATTGTTATTTTCAGAATTATCACATAATAGTAATGCTGTTTGTATGTTGGATTCAAAAGTTGTTATACAGGAGTTAATACGACGTGGTAGTAAAGAATTAGATGATTGTATAAAGTCAAGTTTTGATGCAATCAAAATGAATTCTATTCAATTGAGAAATACAACAGAATTTGCAACAGGACGTGGTGAAGATTTTCTGGATACATTACGAGATTGTAGTAAAAAACCGGGATTACAAGTAATTAATTGTTATAAAAAAGTGATAGCAGATGATGTACTTCCAGTTAAAAATATGCTATTAGAAGCTATTAATACACATAAAACTGGACATTTACGAGCAATACAAATACGTAATGATGCAAACGAGTGTATTGATAAAGTTATCGATCAATATCATCTTGAAGTTATGGACATTTTAGAAGAAGCTTTGAAATGTTCGTAAATCTTGTCTTGTCTTGTCGAATTTTTGGGCACATAAAAGTAAATATTTTCTAAAAAATTGTTAAATCGAAAACAGTAAGTTAAATATGAAGTTCTTACCGGTAGACGAGAGTCGGTACGTCGTAAAGAGAACACTCCGACTGGAAATAATCCAAATTCTTCATCATTGTTATACGATTTTCTGGCAATTAACGTGTAATTACCTTCAGCATCGCCATTTTCATCCATATAAACTATGTATCTGTAATTATTTATTAGAAAAATTGTAATTATGTCTTTTAATTGTATTTATTATTCTATTTATTTAATAAAATAATTGGAATTCTTTTAAGGCACGTCTTCTTTAAAGTACTCGCGTGAAGTGAATGAACGAATAGTTAATAATAATATACAGAATGCTGTTTAACTGTCAGAACAGTCCTTATTGACGGTAGCTATCTGAAGTTACTTATATCTTTTTGTAGTGCCCGGCTGAAAAGTCAATATTGTGTCAAGGCAGCTGATAAGGGGTTTGCGGCGCACATCGTTATAATAACCTAGCATACGATATAAACCAGTATATCGTGATGGAGTCAAACAACCTTTTTGCGGTGTTATAAACAAATCTTAACACTATAATAACAGGTTAGTATGTTGCTGATACACGACATGAGGTTAAAATGGTGCAGATCGCTATACAGTGGCCCCGTCGTATCCGCGGCGAATACGTTCTAAGACTTCCCGCGGATAGCAATGAACTACATAAATAAATCATTTTTCGTTTATATACAAGCCCGTTAAATTGATAAATGATCCACAATAAGACAATGTGAGCTGATAGTGACGTGTTAATCGTCAGAAGAAGGTTCATCTGGTTCGCAAATACGGCAGGCCCACTTTATTTGCAATCATATGTAAGATAGTTATCACCACCGCCAAGGATAGTTACGTGCTTTCTAACGGAGTTATTTCTATTGGCTCCAATAATGTACTAAGAAACTTCATACGATAGGAGTTTTTCCGATATAACTGTATCGGAACTACCGCAAACTCTTTAATAATGTAAGCAAAAAGCTACGTTTTTTACTGTAACGTTCATATAATAGATCTCAAAGCAGCGAGCATTTTATAAAATGCTTCAAAGTAAAAGACAAAATAAAATGGATTCGTCTTTCTTCTCGTTCAATTCGTGACAATATTACTTAAGCTTTAATCTTTATCAAATTACCGTAAAGTAAATTTACACTCAATGTAAAAGATTATTCTCTATCTACTTTTTAGAGATAGATAGAATGAATTTAATATTTTATGGGATCTCTTGAACTTTTTCTTTCAGTTTACTTCGCTAGAAAGCGAAGTACATGAAATTTTCATGTAAATACCGATTTATCACCTTTTGAGAGGACGCTTGTTAATTGCTTTTTGTTAAGGTATTGAAAATAATCAAAATAAATAATTGGTATCAGAAATAAATTAATTCGATATGTAGGTATACTGGCTTCCGTGTTTTCGTTGTTCCTTCGTCTGTAGAATTCTCTCGAAATGTTAAATTTGAATTCTATCCACTCGAATAATACAATTTCTATTCATTTTCTCTGTATATTTCGTTACAATACTCAAGAGATAATTGAATATTTTCAAGTAAATTGTAAGTAAAGTTAATTAGAGAATTGATTAATCGTTTCCAGTTCATTAATAATTTTTAATTGAGAAGTGGTCCTTTTAATTATACAGGCATTAGATTTGTTATCCAAAAAAAAGATCAAACAGATTTAGAATTCCTCTTGTTATTTGTTGTTCATTTATTTATTTATTTATTTTTTATGAATTAATTTGAACATTAACTCGTAATTCTTAACAATTTGCCGCTTTCAAATGACATAATCTTGCCTTTATAAACTTCGTACGAAATACAAAATTATAATAGCAAGACAAAGAGAGTGATAAGCAAATCTAGTTAGAAAGAATATAGAGGCGAAATGAATAAACAAGTAACTTCGCTTTTAATCGCAATGGTGGTGGTGGTGGTGGTGGTGGTGATGGAGGAATATTCATGATTTCTTCTTTCTCGTGATATTTCGTGTCTCCTCTTATTTATTTATCTTCTATAAGCTTTACAAAATATGATGAAAATTTCATTTTTAACTTTCTAAGTGTTTTCCTTCTACCTTTTGGCACCTTTGAGTATTGAAAAAAGAGAGAGAGATAACACCTTACCCCATGGCACTTTTATAATGAGTTCCTTTCATGTGTTCAATAATTGCTGTTCCATTCCTCGGATTTTCGCCATTATCAAGAATTTGAATTAGAGCTTGAGCGTAAAGATGAACTGCGTCATACAAATAAGCTGCTTCGGCTCTAATCTGAAAATAAATAAAAAAAAAAACGACTCTCGAACTAATTCTTGTTATTTTTGTTGGTTGAATCAACAAATTTGTGAGATTAAAAATGAAAAGTTTTACCCGTTTGGCTCCACCAACATAGATAAGTGGATTAGGAAAATTAAACGGTGGTTTTTCCATATATGAGTTTACAAGTATTGTAAAATTTTCAAATCCAACAGGACTTGACGGGACGACGCCTAAATAGCTTTGAAAAGCTCGTTGTGCCACTGGATCAGTTTCATCACGTAAAAGACCATGCATATATTTTGATGGATTTTCACTGTCATATTGTTCAATATCAACACCAACAACAAAATAATTACCTGAAAAAATATGGTAATTTCTAAAAACAGTTATAGATAGACAGACAGACAGATGAAAATTTGTAAATTTAGTACGTTTAGCACGTATTTTTGGGAGTTATATATGTGGGTAATAAGTTATACATGTCTGTAATCATCTGGTATGTACCCACAGTACATTGGGCAATTAATTCTCACACCATGATGACGGTCATGACGGCATCTTAACACGAAATCCATCCAAGATCGTGTCTTGAATAATTACCAACTAATTTACTGCACTCTGTTGGAGGATATTACGCAAAAAAGCATAATTTCAACAGTGAATTAGTTAATAAGAGCCTTAACAACAAAAAAATAGGAGCAGCAGGCACTAATTACCATAGTTTCAGAAATACTAACATTACATTAGTTACGTTTTGCTTCTGAGTGATCGAAAAAGTTTCTATGAACATAAGTACAGTGCGACCTATAAATCGTTGTTGTTAAACTAAATTGATATTGAAATATGTGTAGATGACGTTACTGCAGTAAGCAGCACCCAAGGACATACTTTGACCATAAATTTTATAGATCGCACTGTATATTTGGAAAGCTGTTTTCCGTATTGCCTGATTATTATTCACAAAACCGGGAATCCGGTTGTTTTTCCTGGGACATTCTCTGTTTTTTTCATCATCTTTGTTAAAGAATTTGATAGCTTGGAAATTTACAAGTGAACAACCTCTTAGTAAAGAAATCTAACCGGAAACAGGAACTGATACTATGTCTATGTTCGATTTAATCGTTATATGTATGTATTCTCCAATATCCCTCTGTTCTATCCATTCAAGTTAAATAATCATCCTAGATATCGATAGAAATACGTGTTTGAAACGATAGAAACAGAAATAAAGGGAAGCGGAAAACGAGGGTAATATTATGTAGCTCAATAGTAGTAGTAGCCAACTGTCGTCATCATAACATCACAAAAATACGTATTGACAGGAATGTGCAACTAGAAACCGACATCATCTACTGACAAGATTAATAAAAATTCTCTTATACAGTGGATTCTAGTTAATTGGTGAATATCGGGATTCGGACGTTTTGGTCCAATAAAGCGGCTCCAAATAAACGGGCGCAGCGTTAGAGTCACTTGCCCAAATAAAACGGTGTAGCGTCCCAAATAGGCGCTGAGAATTCTACGTCTTTGTTCGATTTAGATTTGCACTTTAGAATTTTTCCTGATCAACCGATTGGCCAAATAACAATCGGATTCTATTACAGTCCGGGTTTGCCCAAGTACACCTGTATTTTTAAATGAACTGGTATATTTTAAATAGATATTCAGTCGAATGCTAAGATAGATCTGCATTCACATCCCTAATTTTTGTCAATCTCCCCTTTGAATTTATAAAAAAAATGTTTAATTAGGAAAAAGTTGGCAGAAATATTTAGGGAGGAGAGTTGCTCAAAAGTAATTATGTAGGTTTGTCCTAAGATCCAACATCTGTCGTAGAATTTGCCTGATTATTGAGTAAAAAAGAACGACTAATATCTATCTACTTGTATATAATTAAAACAAAAACATATACTATTTTAGGGCAACGAACCATTATCGAATAATTTCTTCTCTTCCATTGCTACCATAAGTCCTAAATGCTCGTAGTGATGACCCAATATAACGAAAACTGTAACAATTAAATGAAATTTAGTATTAAAACTTTCTATGTTATCTAGAATTACTCTAAAAACCGATCATTTTTATCGTAAAAATCGAATTTTAAAGTATTTCGATATCCAAGACTGTTCGAAATGGAATAAAGAAGATTTAAAATCTTATTGTTGGTAGTAAGAAAGCTTTTCGTTTTTTACGTTCATAGTAGATGAATTATTTCTGTATGTGTTTGAGCTTTTATCAAGCAAAGATAGCTTTTTTCGTATTACCTAATTTTTTAAAATTATATAGGTACTTATATAAAAAAATATAATAAAAGTTGTGTAAATTTTAGATTAATTTTATTTTTTTCCGTTTCTCAAACATTCATTTGAATTAATATCAAACTCAAAGCGATGTTGTTGTATACTTTGATGTTTGTAAAGACGCCAAGTTACTGTGCGTCCACGTTTTTACGACACATCACCTGTCTGCTACACAATATCTGTGGTAGCCAATAAGCAGGGTCGCATTGGAACAACTAAAATGTTGGCGCAACTAAAATGTCCCAGTGAGATCCAACCTATTCAGAAGGGGAGAAACTACATACGTGCATCGATTAGCGCAAGTTTTTTTTTTTCTATAAAAACGTCGCTTGTCATAAAAACTTGAACGTACTGTAATAAGAATGAGCATAAACAGGAAAATCGGGACAAAACAAACAGATCTTACTTCTGGTGTCACGATAAGTTTCTTCAATCAAATCATAAAATGGATTGTCACCATAACCATGATGATACGGTGTATCCCAATATTTTGTTGTAATAACAGTAATTCCAGCTGATGTTAATGTTTGTAAAATTATTGTTGCAATATTACCAAATTCAAAGTCTGGTGATTTTAAATATAGAAGAACAACCTGTAAAATTTCTAGATTTTTATAAAAAGTGTCTATCATTTTGTAAAGTATCTCTCTAATAATAATAACGAAAAGTACTTACATGTGTCCAATTAAACGCAATTAGCACAGAAGCTACTGATTTAGAGATTTGCGTATCAGGTGGTCGTGTACGGGCAAATGTTGGAAACTTTGTCTTATCTGATGTTGAATAATGGGTACAAAACTAGAACATTAATAACACAAATTTAATAACAAGCACTTGAATGGGTTATCATCATTGCTATTATTAATATTAGAAAATTATTTAATTAATTAGAACGTTAAGTGGGAAAATCTATGGTTCAATGTTCGTACTAATCACAAAATCATCTGCACAATCTTTAAATGTTGCGTGTTGTAAGCTTATCAGTCTTATAAAGTTCATTTTTACTCTAGTTGCGCTTACCGAAGAAAGCTTATAGTTGTTCGAGTCCTTATCAAGAACTGAAACAATCACGCTACTAAGATCGTTGTAACGTGACAAAAATTCACAATTATTTTGATTTCATTACAATTTCAGTTGAACTTAACAGAATATAATACCTACTCTAAAAAAAAGGAAACTTTGTGGCGAAAGTTTATAACTTTTTTGTGGGATAGTTGAAGAAGAATTTCTAAATCAATAATCGCTAAAGAATTTCTCAATAACTTACAAAAACTTTGTTTCACCTGTTTGGCATATGATAAATTTTGATATTCCTGTACGAAAGTTATAGCGTCACAAAGTCCTGGATTCAAATAACCTGGCTTTTATTGAGCTTTTCGACGGTTATTTTGGAATGTACGATAACAATGCTTGATGATTTATTTGTAGGCGAATTTCACTCATTGTTTGACGTGTGTACTTAATAACAGAAATGATAAATGATCTATTGTGATGGTTGTATAAGAAGAAACGGTTAATTTCCGACCAACTATCACTCCTGATACACATTTTTCAGTACTAATTATGCTAAATTCGTTTCTGATTCATTTCTTCTGTATGTCGACGCAAATCTCTAGTTGAAGAAAAAACGTCAATTTCTCTTTTGAAATTCTGTTAAAATATGCAGATATTGAGGTGCTTGTGAATTTCAGATATTTTTTACTGAATTTCGTTATATTGTCGACACCAATTCGTTACTGTTAATAGAATTGCACTGCTCCCCGTGGGGGATGTTTGCTGTTAAATTTAAACCAAATCACATTTTCTCAAAAAAATTATGGAAAAAGTATTCCTACAAATCCATATTTTTCAAATGACTACCTATAAATGGAATGCAGACTAATAGTCTAGCGAAATGGAACAGTTTTAGCCCATCATTTTTTTCTAATATGAAAATGAATTAAAATTCATCTGTGAAAGTTTATTACAAATCTTTGTGTGCCGGTTTCGGCCGGGGTCATCTTCAGCACCAGGCTGCAAAATAATATACGTTGGACATAGATAGATTACAATTTCTTAACAAATTCTTACTCGTAAGGTACTAAAATCTTCATCAAAAGTTTACGAGTATTTAAAATATAATGGAACATGTACAACATAAATCCTCAACGTGGTGCTGGTGATGGCCTAGTTGATATTATCAGCTGGATTCAAACTCAAGTCTACATCTTTATCTTTATCTTTAAGGAGTTGCTTGGCAATTAAAATCAATTCAAAAGAAATCCACATTTTTATCTTCATCTCCATCTCCTCCCCACCCATTTACAGCTGACAAACTCGGCTGAGATAAGTTCAGATAGTAAAGGACAGGAATATAAACTTGCGATAGAAACAAGGATAGATATATGATGCAAATGTCCCGTTAAGCTTGCTGGGCGGAGCAAGCAAATCTTTGAAGAGTGAGGACGCTTTCTTCATCGATATCCATAAAGAGCCAAAAGAAGATAAATATATGGAGTTGTGTTTGAATTCAACCGTATATCCAATTGTATAATAAAATATACAAACCAAATTCTAATCAAGTTTCACCATTTTATCCAGAATTTAATGCAAATTCCTCACTAATTAATAATATGACATTTGAATAAACTAATTGAGTGTCTTACAATCAGAAATTTAATAGACTTAGTTATGATTTAAAAACCTAATAAACATTTATTGATAAAAGCGTTCAGCTTACATAAGAGATCATTGGTAGATTGAAAGCAGCTGCCATAAAAGCTTCATGTTCACATGTCTCTTGTGGTCCAACATATACCGAAATATTTTTCGTCCATAGATCGGCCGTTTTTTGTACACTAATCACTTCATCACCATACGTTTCAGCAACAATAAAATCCAGTTGATGACCGTAACGTTGAGCCAATGGTCCTTTATTAACTTCTTCTACAGCTAATGATATAGCACCAGATATCGTTAAACCAGGACGTGGATATTCTAGATCACCAGGACGTCGTTGGGAGCCCGTTAAATAACCAATTGTAAATGTTTCCGTATATGTTTCTGGTAATATTGCTGTTATTATAATGAACACTTCGATCATTTCTAGAAAATAATGAAAATAATAACAGAAATAGTCATAGATTCTAGAAAAATACAAATTCAAGTTTAGTTTTATCGTAGGGGAGAAAAACGAAAATTTTATATATGTGTGTGTATATACATATACGTTTTATGTTTACGGTGTGTTTGTGTGTTGTTAAGGAAAAAAAAAGAATCAACCCCCTGTTGTGTGTTTAAGTGGCACTCTAGTGGCTGATGCTTTGCAATATTAACTGGCAACTACTTTGGTAGTGTTGTTGCACAGTCGTTGACCTCTTTACATAACGACATTGACGATGCTATATGGATTTTGCATTTTACTAACGTTTTTCTTTGTACAATGCAATTTTCTATATTAGCCTTATCTAAATAACATGTAGAGTACGTGTGTAAAACATCGCCTTTAAAAATGGCACTAGATAAACCCTTTTATGAGCTTCACATTCATGTAACAGCACAAAAAGATAGATTAGAAACAGTAATGAGAAACTGTTCTATCATACTAATTTGAACTAATGGTCGTGTTTTTAAACAGTTTTTAGTTATTTTCATAAGTCAGGCCTAGAGAGTAAGGGTTCACAAAGTTTTCTGTTGAACGGCCCAATACGAAAGCTTAATGGGTCTAGTATCTACATACAAATTCTTGCCGGGCGCAGGAGACTGTTGGGCCTCAGACAGTCCAGATTTTCTTCTCAAAATCTTTCATGTTAACAATAGGCGGGGTTTCACGGGATGTTTTAGTTGCGACAACTGGGTACAGCCAGCAAAGTTGCTTCAAAAATTTAAATCATAATCATAATACTAACTGAAGTGGTACGTGCAAGTTTTCGTCTGATGCATGTTACAAATCAGAATTCGCGGACTCAGCACGAACACATCGCACAGGTGCAACTTGAATACTTGCAGAAACTAGGTAAACTTGTAAAATCACACCGGAACATTTTCACGTCAAGTCGTCCACTAGTAACAAAAGTGCAATTTATTTTATATCGTTAACGAGCACCTACTATTTTGACAGTCAAGCGGGATTCTGTAAGCAAGTCCTCCATTTGTATAGCGGCGCACCAAGAATATTTATTGTCCGCGCGTTAATACTAGATTATCGCACTCAAAAAATCAGTGAAATAATTCCGATTCAATTAACTTTAATATTATTGCCGCCCCTAGATTCGTCGCTTGGGTACAGTTACGGGCACATAAAAGAGAACGTCTCTTGGGTAAGAAATACTAGTATTTTCGTTCGTCTGAGTCAGGCTTTTTATCTATTTAGAATAGGAAGGTGGAGAGATAGAATATCTTTTCTACTAGATTGGCCAGAATCTGGTCTGTAAAGGTTAAGTTGTCTTGTGGAGACCATCCTTGGCAGCCCGATTTACACAGGTCCACAAAAAGCGCTCTCTTTTATGCGCACGTAACTGTACAGTGCATCTCTTGCACCCTCAGTTACAAAACCCCGTCAATAGTGGATAAGCCTATACAGCAAAACTTAGGGCTTACTTATTCTTTGATTGCTTTTGAGCGAGGAGCAAAACAAGTCAACATGCAGAACACCACAGTCTTGATTGATCAAATATCTCTTGATTAATCACTGTGATTGCCGATTTTTTCAAAATGACAGATACATTAGTTAAATTCTCTTCTTCATTGTTATTATTATTATTATTATTGTTATTATTATTTATTGGACCTTTCTTTATCAGGCCATATATCGAAATATTCAAATAAAATAAGTTCATAACTTCAAAGACAACAATTTCAAAAAGCCGATAAATAAGTATATGGTGCTATTTGAATCGTTTTCCTTTTATATTGTATAAAATATTTAGGATCTCATCTTTTATATGTAAGCAGTATACAATTCGTTATAAGAACTTCGTTGCTGTCCTTTCCGTTTTTTTTTTCATAGGGATTTTCCACAAAAGTAGATCACCACTACTTGAATACTGTTTCCTTGCCTTCTTTTTTTGTTTTCTAAAGATATTCATCAATATGTAGAATAATACCAATATTGATTGTGTCTAGTAGAAGAAACTTTGGATAATCGTAAATTGTATGGGTTTCTGCTTGTTCAACTAAATTTTCCACACTGTCTTATCAGAACGGCCCACACAAAACTGACGGGAAATAAGCTCCGTAAAGAGACATTATACGATTGGACAATGAAAATGATTAAAATTCAAATTAATAATCGTTTTACATTATATTTGGGTAATAAAGACGAAATAAATCTCATTCGCTCTGAACAAATCTGTCAGTATAAAGCTTCTTTTAATTACAAATTTTGTTGACAAGTTTCATGTGACTGGTGATTTTAATAGAATATTTCAAAGGATACAATAAAAGAGACAGTATTCGTTTTATCTGTAAAAAATTTCTGAAAAATCAACTTTTTTAATTTCATCAAAATCAGTCACCAATAAGCCAGAAGAAAGAAAAAAAGGTAATTTCTAGTATAAGAACAGAGCCTATTGCTCGAAAGAATGAAAAATTTCGATTAATTAAAATCGGTTTACAGTTTACAGTTGGTTGACATCAAAAGAGTCACCCATATTGGGTTTTACAAACAAAAAAAAAGGTGGAAATTAACTGGTATAGATTAAAAAGTTTTGGGGTTGATAGGCCAAAAACCATTTTAACTAATTTGTGGTAAATCCGATAAATCCTCTAGAACTCTACATACATACACCATTTCCACTATCCGGTGATACATAAAATTGTAATAAATTAATTTGATATGCAACAGTTTTATCTATTTATGTAATACTTGTTATATACCTACATACATAAGCTTGGTTATTATATGTCGTCCGTTTATCATGCGGGACAGTCCTAAAAATACATGCCTGCAGTTGAATTTGTTGTGTGTTGTGAATTTTTGAATAATTATAAAATTTAAATGCACAACTAGTCAACATTAAAACAAAAAAACAATGCACTACAGGTTTATTATGTTCAGTCGAAAAAGTGGTAATTCTCAGTTATACTTCAACAAGAATGAGACACGTTTACAGTTGATGTTTTGAAAAGAAATGATCTTCATTTTCCTTATCATAATTTTTCATTGAAAATTCAATTTTCACAATTCCAGTCGCTTTATTTGTCTTAATCTTGCAGAAGATTAAATTCCAGTTTCACAAATTTACAGAATTACTGAAGTAGGAAACATGTAAAATAAATAAATTTTGTAAATACCTTTGCAATTCCATTTTATTCAGTATTTTAATTTGAAAAACTTGCTAATAAAACACCCACAAAATATAAGAATCTTGTAAGCACGTATTTTCGAAATTTATTCTGACATGCCTGTCTCTAGTTGTTATTGCATGTTGTATTGTCGTTTTAAAAATTTCTACTCTATTAGTTTAAAGGAATTCGTAATATTTCACCAAGAATTTTCTATTATTTTTCTAATACACATCAAGTGAAATTTCCAGGAAAATTCAAAAGAGCTTAACTCGAATTTATTTTGTAAGAGGATGATTTGTTTGAAATTAGATTAAAGATGGATTATTCTGTCAGTAGGGTTAAATGTCGTTTGGTTAAAGACGATGATTTATTGAATTTATCCTGAAGACGTGACAACACAGAATTGGAGAGAACTCATCCTAATTAGAACCATCCAAAATTCGATTTTTTAGTTAGAATTGAAATTTAATAATTAAAATGAGGTCATCCCTTTTATGCAACCAATATTGCGACTAGTATCATATAGTTGGAAACTTTAGTAATAAGTTGTCTCCATCGAACTTTACCACTTTCAACTCGTATCTAGTCAAACTAGCCACCCAACTTTGTGTTGGAACAAACCAACAAAAATGACTTGACTGCAGGCGTAGTTTCCGTTGACACTACACACATAGGATGAAAAAGTACAGACAAAAGCAGATCTAATTCAATTTTGAATTTGTATTGAAACTGGTAATTATAAATCATGCAACAATAATAATTGAGAAAATTGCAAAAGCATTTAATTAAAGTGAAACGAAAACAAACAGCAATATCTACTAACTGAAATAGTTATCTGATCCTTGTTGAGTAAATTGGATAAATTCTACTGTGGAAATTCTGAAAATTTAGCAAATGTAGTTAGATCAGTGGACAGCTAAGCAGTATTTGGCACTTTGAATAGTTTTTAGTATTTAAATGCTGGGTATTTAAATACTTTTCTTGAGAAAGCATTTATAGTCCTGAAATGCGTGTAGTTGGTAGGTACCTATTTGATATTTTAAAAAGTATTTTAAACCCATTCGAAGTATTTAAATACTTGGAAAGTATTGAAAATATTAAGTACTTAAATGCTCTTGAACTATTTAAATATTTTCAAAGTATCAAAAATACTTACAATTAGTATTAAAAAACATTAAAAGTATTTAAGTACTTAATACTTTTAATACTTTCAAAGTATTGAAAAACTTCATATGTGTAATACTTTCAAGTTTTGCAAGGTAATACTTTAAGTTTTAGGTTTTTAAATACCATAAAAATATACTTCTGAGTTCTTTTGAATACTTTTTTAAAACACTGTCTAATATTTGCAGATCAGTAATTGAATTTTCGCAAAATATATGAAATATTTTGCACAATTGTATTTATTTTTCAGTGATATGTATTTAGAATTTAGGATTTAGTATTTAAACACTGTTCAAAAATGCTTTGCCCAGGTCTGGCTCAGGGTAGCAACTGCGTTTTTATATTAAAATAATCAGAAATTCGAATTGAGTGATGGAAATTCGTGATCAATTTGAGTACAAACGATTTCAATATTTGGCTAAAGATTTTCTCATTTTTTCTCGTCTTTTTTTGATAATCCGTTTAAAATATATATTTTTTTGTATTTCCAAGACTGCAGTGGTAGTTTATCATCATTGGCTATGACGTTGATTTATTTCCACTAAAGTATATAAAATTTTCCTTTTAATTTAATAGTCAAGAGTGTCAACAAGAAAACTGAATAATTTACAACAAAAGAATGATAATAATAATAAAATAAGATAGATTATAATTTTAATGATATAGTATCTTACTATTTTTATTGTAGCTGAAAGCCAAATATTTATTATACCGGATACGGAAGTATGAAAATTATCTTTCATATATAGAATTTTGACTCGAATCGAAATTATAGTCTTATCGTTTCTAACAAGAAACGTGAAAAAGTCGTACAATTTCATGCAACAAGTCAATTTTTTTATTAAATAAGAATATTGAATCGAAGTTCTACCAGATTTTATATTCAACAATAAAGAAGGAAATGTAATTTTCTGCAACGAATATTAATGATTTTTGTTCGCTTCTACATTTTTCTAGTCGGACTTAGAATCCGTTTTTTCATTATCGAGTTTCTTAAAATACAGCTACTGTTGAGATATTTTTCATCCTGTTTTTTTTTACATCAGATTTGATTAAACTTCGTATAAAAGTCCAAGCTTTTTTGAATTCATAAATCACAATACAGATTGTGATTCAATCATTCTGATCAAAATAAATATTTGTTTGAAGTTGAAAATGCAAAATATAATGAAATTTCATTTCTCTGTTATTTATCAAAATATTTGCACAATATTTTGAATTAAATTTATAATAAAGTAGGATAAAATTTATTTAAAATAAGTTTATCTTCAAATAGTATGTATGATGGTTTTGTGAGAATTCATTTTAGAACCACAATTTACATAAATTCATAAAAGCTGGAATATAATATTTTATTATATAGATTTATACGTAGATTTTGATAAATTTCAAGTGTGCCTGGAATTTTTCAGAAATTACTCATAAATTATAATAAAAATGTAATATAAATCCGTTACATCCGCTAATCCGTCATAACAAAGACCAATCTTGTAAAATAGTTTTTCTAATTTTGCAAGTAACATAAGATTACTGAAAATCAAACAGATGAATTGTTAGAAACTCGTATGGGTGATACGGTATGGAATCAAGAATGCCCTAGAGGGGATGCTTTCTAAATGCTGGAAGATCAAAAAGCGACAAACAGTATGCAACTATTACATTGCATATGATAGCAAGTACCTAACCGACAAACAAAATTTTGTTAAAAACTACATACAAGTATATTTTTATAGTAGCAAGAGATTTTTTGGATTCACGGATTCATTGTAAATTATAAATTTTCAAAAGTCCCATTTCAATATATTTCCCTTATGCAATATTTTATAAACTGTTCCAACACATGCAGCTATATTTAAGATTGATCGAATTTCTGTTATATATTTCAATTTCGTTCCAATTTTTCATCACAAAGAAACTAGATTGTATTGAAAAATATTTAAGAAATACTCTTTCCTTTCGCATTCGTTCTTGCTTCTTTTTTTCTTTCGATTTGAGCTTTTAATCGGATTTGAGACGAAATAATGATCGATCGTCAATTAAAACAGAGTTGATTTTTTTTTCGATATAATGAGACCAATAAAACTTTAACCGACAATTAAACACGAGATATATATTTTTTTCGATTTATAATTAGACTTACCCTTTTA
This sequence comes from Iselma pallidipennis, assembly GCA_037464855.1. Classification (NCBI taxonomy): domain Eukaryota; kingdom Metazoa; phylum Arthropoda; class Insecta; order Coleoptera; family Meloidae; genus Iselma; species Iselma pallidipennis. Next base: position 10,797 of record JAZBHA010000492.1, on the reverse strand, counting down.
ATAAGTTTAGGAAAATTTCTAAAACTTTATGTATTTGTTATACTTGAAGTTTATAATTTGATTTACATAAATTTTTAGGGTTTAACAGTTGGCACGTGTTTTTAGTGTTGGTGAAAAACACGTCAACAACCGACGAACGACCGGAATCAACTGACGCTTAAGGGCGCTCGTCGTCGCTTGATAACAACGAATATAGTTGAAAGACTGAAAAAAAATCAGGACGTCCATGGCGCATTATACAAATCTTCTGAAAATTATCTTTCTCTATACACTGTAATTGTTACGTGCATTATCGCTACCTGGTAAACAATCAAATCTTCTGAACGTTTTTTTAGAGCTTTTGCAGTTAACTGCTATAATTTGCACAAAAATCAATTAAAATTTCTGAAATAGGCGCAAATCTCTAAAAGCTAGAGGCTGATTTTTTTGTTCAAACGTCACTTACAGACATCATCTGTGGATTTTACAGATGTAGCGTGTCTCGATATACCGAAATAATGCATGACAGGAAATTAGGAAGAGTGACAAGCTATCAAAATAGATGACGGTATATGAAATAGGTATATTGTTTTTTTGAAAATGCAGAAATGCTTTCGATATTGAAGACAGATTGCTATTTGTTTGTGACAATCAAAAGAAATCTATGACATATATCTTGAAAATAAATATCTGTTTCTTTCACTAATCCGAATCTCTCACTGGAAACCTGCATTTTTCTTCGATTTAGTGAATTTTGTTTGAACTGTTTTTTTTGCTACTGTTACCTTTGATCAGTTTGGGCTGCCGATCCTTGCAACCTTTTCCAGAAACTAATCCTATAAGTCCACAAGTTGTTTCTCTAATGAGTATTTTAGAGTTACCTGGGATAGGTACACTCCGCACGTGTTCGAGATAACGAGAGAGGGCTAAATTCTGACCTCGTTATGGCATTTGAGTGTAAGGACTCCAAATGCGGTAATATGGCAATTGTAATCTTTTTGTTGAGAAAATTAATTATTATTAGCAAATGGAAAGTCAAAAGTTGTCCACAAGTCCTTCTTGTTAGAAGATTTACAACTCTTGTTTTTTGTTCGAGAAATTCTATACTTTTTGTGCGTTATTTACTAACGTTCCAGAGGAACATTGGAAGACAGTGAACCTTATTACAGTGGAACACGGTTAACACGAATACCCTTAACACTTCTCCCAGAATACATTTTTCCTAGTTCTCCTATGTATAAAAATCGAAATTTCTGAGCTTTTCAACAAGTATAATAGAACAGATTACTGCGAACTTAATTCTCTTTTTAACCATCGCAAAATAATATAATTGTAACTTAGTAATTGATGAAAACAAATAAATGTTAGTTAACAATGTAGGGTTGCTTGCTGAATAGATTATTTACCTAATATTTGAAGAGCGTTATAAATTTCATCGTGATCCATATGATTGATAACGTTTTCTTAATTAAAGTTAGCTCAAATGTTCTAAAAATGAAAATGATTTACAAACATAATCAAAAATTAACTATACTTCTAAAGTGAGCAAATCTTCTATGTTCCTGATCTTACTAACTTGCGCATCAGAATTCTCTTTATTTACGAACTGCTGTAACGTATGTATGTCTGCTTTTCAGTAATATACATATATACGTATTCCAGATTCTCTTATCAAAATTTTGTGCCTCTTAATAGAATCAGCATGACTCACACAAGTTATATACACAAGTTTATTTCAATTAATCAAATTAATTCATAGAAAGTTGAATGAAAATTTTGCCAACTTCCAGTCAAAATGTCATTTATCATTAATATTTACGTATTTACAATTCAAAACTAAAATACTATGTGGGGCCATTAACCTAATTGATAGTTATAGTTTCTGTATGGATTATCTTGCAATTTATGATACTTCTAACACAATTTTCCACAGATAGTATATTTTCAGCTACATGTAATTATTAGCTTATTCCAAGCTAAATAAAATCCATAATAATGAGAACAATAGTGAAAAACGTTGACCTTATCCTAACAAGCAGGAATTGTGGAAGATCATAGGGAACGAGAAGAAATAATAGGAAATGTTTATACATAAATAGGAACATATCTCTGCCTATCACTTACACAATATGTCCACTATTGTAGTACCAGTTGTGTATTTTTACTATTTTATGTTGATATCCGGGCTATATTTGAGTACAGTAGACTTTCAAATAATCGGCATTCTAAAAACCGGCAATTCGAGCTAACGGCACTTTTCTGTATACCGCGTCAACCAAAAGAAAAGGTCACGTATGTATACATATTTGTGTGTCTGTTCTTTTTCATAAAATCTTCACGTTTTGTTATACATATGAAATTAATAAATTAACATGTTTCTAATTTTCATTTCTGCAATTTATATGTAAACTTTCAAAATAACGGAAAATATCGAAATATCGGCATCACCAGTTCGCCGGTGGTGACGTTATTTGGAAAGTTTACTGTAATTATTTTGCTTCTGCAGGAGAAATACAAAGAAAGAAAGAACATTCTCATTTAAATTTGCATGGAAGTGAGACACAAAAATCAGATAATTCTGATTCAGTAAATGACAAAAAAGCCTCCGCATCGTTGTTAAATTTTTATTTAAAGATTAAAAGAGATAATTAGTTAACACCAACCGTAACGAAACTGTATAAAGACAATTCACAGCATTTACATGATCTATGTAGTAACGAAGGAAACGAGCTTTCAAAGTTCACAAACTGTTCTTTCGAAAAATTCTGTGATAGATGCGGAACTACTTGCTTCAATAGGAATTTTTAACATGTTTAATGTGCACCATTCATTACTACTACACAGGATCGGACTGAGACATTTCTTGCACCTCGAACAGAGAGACGTTCTGGTGGCCCCTTAAAAAAGAATATATGTATATTTTGTCCGAGTAAAACTAGAACAGGCCACTCACAGCTGAAGCTTCGGAGGAGGATATTTGCATAGCTATTTAAATTATTGTCTCGAGCACGTAACTTAAAATACCATCTCATGCTTTTTGGCGTTTGGCGCTCTCTACGAGTTAATGATGTCGCCCCGGGTGAGCGCCCTGCTACCCCGTGCCTTAATCCGGTATAGCCAATCCTACGAATAAGTAGCATGGATTAACAGTATGCAATGCACATCGAATCAGCACGTTACTAAGGAGCTATGTATTAGTTTTATTGACTACTTGCTCAAAAATTTAGCCATTCACTTAGAAAATCGCTTTTATTGTTTTGAAAGACATTATACGTAATGGTTTAGAATGTTTAGTATTTACCTATATAAAATGGTATAATTGTCAATAATTATAGAAATGAACTATAACTAGGATCATTTGAAGTGTTTCAGGAATATGAAGGGACGTAGTTTCAGAGTTCTCAACTAAAAGAAAAATAAAAAACAATATACTATAGAAAAACGTGGAGAACAAGGTACCCAATTATTGTTTTTTTTTCTTGATAATTTCGGTTGTTAACAAGAAATAGTGTACTGTTCTACATATTTTGATCCTAAAGTCGTAAATTTCATAATTTTTATGAATGAAAATATAAAGATTTATGCTAAATTCTGTTGGCCGAGCACAGTGCAAAGACAAAACACCTGCTCAGCAGTTTTGTCTTCTTCATCGTGTCACCGGAAAATCGAGCTATCATCTAGTCCCACAGGTCCACTGAGAGTACTTACCTACCAATATTCAAAGAGTCTTCCTGGAGAGTTGCAGATTGCAGTGAGCAATCTATTGTGACGGCACTGGTCTCTCCATCTTCGAAAGCTTCTGGCCACCGACTTGTCTTGTATTGGTGGTCTCTTCCAGTTTATTTTCGCCTATGTCCATTTTGTTATAATTTGGTTTTAATAATTTAAAAAATATCATGATTCTCAACCTAATTTGATTAATTAAAATTCGTTACATTGTAACCTTTGATAGATCTGAGGATGGCTGTTTAGCCGAAACAACTGTAATCGTTTAATAGTTTTTTTTATTTTTAATTAGGAGTATATTTTTGAGGGTTTACCTCGAGCTTCATTTTACCTTCAATTTTTTGAGTTTAAATCACTAAAGAGTAAGAAGAAATAAGGATGAAGATGAAGATTAAGTTTTGAATTGCACCAATTGCCGTCGTTCGCTGGCAGCCGATTTATAGTGGGCTTCACCGGATACATTTCAGATGACCGACGATCAGACTTTCAACTCTGCCGGAGCTAGTTACGTGTGAAAGTCCCCACTTGATTATATTGCATCCGGCCTAGACTCTAGTTTCACCGGTATGTGTGTGAAAACGTACTAAGAGTTTCCGTAGTCATAAATACCAGAAGTTAGTAAAAAGGAATCTGTATTTTGGATAACAAAAATGCAGCGGTATAGTATAAATAAACTCTTATAGATGATGCTGTTGTCTTTTCGATGGAACGAAAACTAATTTAAATTAGTTTCTCTTTCTATTTATCAAATTTTTTTAGATTTTGTCAAAGATGTCAATTCTATAATTTTAAAATAGCCGAAAAATTGAATCCTTATTCAGCAATTATTGAAAAAATTATCAATGTTTCAAGCAGACAAAGTTCGACTACACTTTTCTAGATGGCGATAGAATACAAATTGAAAATTCCTGCTAATCTTTTCTCTATTAAAACAATTTTCCCACAGCTGCCCCACAGTGTATAGAATAGATATTCACCAATTTCCAAACTGGCAATTGAAAAAATCGAAGCACTAAAATCGGCGGTAAAGTTTAAAATAGACTTAAATGTGTTAAACTGCTGAATACAGGACCGCATGAAGGTCTTCATAGGCCCTAGGTACTGCTGTATTCGACTTTCAAGAAAATTGTCTCAGGCCGCACATAAAATATACTAATTAATACATGATATTCTCCACGACAAATAAAATAAGTATCTACATACATACATAGAAATGTCAATGTTTTAAGAACGTTTACGATGTTATGTTGGGCGGCATTCATTCGTAGGCCTAAGGTGCCTAATGGGTAAAACAAATCTTTCTAAATATGCATTCAACTTCCAGAGGAACATTTCTTCACATCTTCACAATTTGCCCTCATATTCCATAATTAATTATTTACCTCAATAATGTTTGAAAATTTCGTATGGAGGCTGAAAAAAACGTTGTTTAAAATTATGCAGATTTGTTAAATTTGTTGTTTCAGTTTTATATATGGAGGGTATACCTAAGTGAATACGTATGTTTTTAGCAGAATATGGAAGAAATAGTCGAAAAGATATTATGTTACTATACTACAAAGTGCTTGTCGTAGTGACACATCTCAGACAACTGTAAACAGGAAAACGAGAAAACTTACCCACCAAAAATTCTACATCTTTTACTCCTGTTTTATCCAAGATAAGCGAAAGGAAAATAAAACTGCGATTGTCTTCTGAAATAATCCTTTTTATTAGATGGACAACTTGTATCAAAATGTTGCGGAAATTATAGTGCAAAACAGACGTAATAATAAGTTGTTTTTTTTTTTTTGGTAGAGCTCGTTGTGAGGTTTTTTGCTGGTCGCCTTAGGTTTCTAACGTTTTTGTTGAGATTCTCGCTCGTCACGATGGAACAAGAACGATATAGTCTTTAAAATATACAACAATATAATATATAACGATCAAATTGAATCTAGTGTCACATTTTACGGAAAGCATAAAGGCAAACAGACGATAAATCAACGGAAAAGAATAAGATATTGTAATGTATTCATTTTTTTTCTTATACGTACACATATATCTCTGAGGAAATATAACAAGAACTCATACAAAGGAAAAATGTTATGTATGTGTGTAGGTATTGCTCTATGTAGTTAAAGTTGAAAAAGGTGATAGATTTTTGAACAATTTTTTACCATTTTTTGATAATAATAATTTTAAGGATGAGGCTATTTATACATACAGTATGTATACGTAATTGGCTATTTATACATACTGTAACACGGCTAATGACGACATTGGGCCGGCTAAGGGCGAAAATAACCCGAAATCACAAAAAGTAAAGTAAATGGTTTATATAGACACCCCTCGCTCCGCTACGCTCCGCTCGGACCAGGCAAAAACCTGTTACAGTATGTATAAATAGCCAATTGCTTATACATACTGTATGTATAAATAGCCACATCTTAATTTTAATGATAAACAGAACGTGACTTACATATACCTATGTGAAATAAATGGTTGAATACGATGATAATATGGTATTTGTATGCACTGGAAGACGATAGATGCATTTGCATCTAGTTATATACTCTCTATACTTTCTATACACTTACTACATCACGACTACACAACGTACTCTGATGTGCAAATATTATGTATTCAAATAGGGATATCGTAACGTCTTTAGGGAGTTTATTGTAGAAAAATGGATAGACGTATATATATATATATATATATAGAGAGAGAGAAGTGTGTTTGAAAGTTGCTGGGGTTGTTCTGTTCAGTATTTTAAAGAGATAACGTTATAAAGAGAAAATAAATTGAAAAGATGAGGTTACTTTCAAGCAAAAATCAAAGAGAAAAGTCGAGTAAATTTGAATGTAAACAACTTAACATCGATTGTTGGTTAGGAAGATTTATGCTTAAATAGAATGAGCGAAATGTAATAAACATTTTAGGTATAATTTTGATCTGATGTTTATAAAGACAGAACTGATATCAAAATATCTTAAAATTACATTTGGTTTTAAGCGATACGTTCACCAAAGTAAATGATCTGATGCATGATCTAATACGAAGCTTGCATTTGCAATAAAACCCACAATAAACACATCATTAGGCGCTCAATGAACTGATATGACTCTCATCTGACATACATGTCATATAGGTATGTCATATCAATGCTACCGGAATGCAACAAGTCTTGTTTCTCTGGTTTATTGAGTAATTACTTAAATTTGGCTAATCAATCAAAAATGCTTATGCTCACTCTGTAGAATGATTAAAATTGTTTGGCTATGTGCATGATTCCTTAAAAACCTAAAATCTACTGTCCTTTGTAGGACTAATTTGACAACTCAGGACTGTTTCCATGGTGTGAGTACGACAAGCTACCTGATAAAGCTGACTTCTAGTGGCGCCGCATTACTTTCAAGTCATATCACTGTCATATCATTTGCCAAGTTGCTTGTCATGTTAGCGACAATCCACACTTAGGTGATAACAACCAACCTGCTATATCGCCTCTTAGCTCTCTCAAGTAACTGACGATATTGGTTGCTTGTAGGAACGTAAATGTTACCTATCGTCAGCTGTACACGTATATCACTTCAATCCTAGTACACTCACAATCACATAAAAGTAAACGCTATTTGTACGGTTGTGTGAATCTGGCTGACGAAGGCGGTCTTCACAAGACAACATAGGTTCTACAGGTCAGAATTTGGTAAGAAAGCTGTTCAGCATAAAGGAGTGGGTGTGGTGAGTGGTGTTATTTTGTGTATTTACAAAACTTCTGCAAGAAACTGAAAATAAGTGAAACTGCTGTTTAGTTGTTTCATTCATACTAAACAAATTATTTAATCAATATCATATTAAAAACACATTGTTTAGATACTTGCGAAAAGCCTACGTTCCGGCTTGCGCTTACGGTGAACTATGAACAGATGTAAAGAAATCCTATAGTTGAATTTTCTTGCTTTGCTGACGCAAAGAGGAGTGTAATCACAAGCTATAAAAACGTTGAAATTGTGGAAAATATCAAGAGAAAGTTATGAATTTCATGAAACTTTTGTAACCCTGTATGGACATAAAATCGTACAAAAGGATCATATCGTAGAACTTTAATATGTGACCAAAATGTAAAAATGGTACGAGTAAAGTTCATATTTCCCATTTGGGCTCCTATGCCACAGGGTCCCCTCATCACCGGGCCCACCCGTAGTCCACGGGCGAGCCAGGCCCCTATAGAGTCCCGGGCCCTGAGGCCCGCGTTTCATGCGCCTCATGGTTAATCCGGCACTGAAGTCAATATAAAAACGCGAATATTTCGGTTAAAATGCATAAAAGTAATGCGTGCTACTTTACTTCCATCATATGTAACAAAGATATGGAGATGATCCAGATTATTACTTCTTTGTAGATCTACTTTGTATTAGAGTTTTTTTGTTTTATATTCACTCATAAAACTCTCCTGCTTTTGTTGGTTTTTTATATCTTATTTTCAATTTTCCTTTTATGCGCCCTAAGTATAATACTTTCAATGTACCATATTATGGTATATTATTTCCTTAGATGATCTATAAATTATGAAATTATAAATCTATTGGTGGCAATCTCACACTTATGATGTAGAAATATGTGAAATTTATACAACCTCGATAATTCGTTGTTTTCCACAGCTTATTTTCATAACATGGAGAACAATAAAAAGAATTATATGTTGAGTGTAGCTGTAATCCTAGAAGACACAATCAAGGACGTATTCCATCGCCGCGATGAAATATGGTCAAAAAGCCTGGCAGAAATTTTACTTCTGTGATCTGTCCCAAAATTTATATTTTATCAACTCCGCGACAGTAGGGGGTACTGTAGAGATTATTGTTCAGGTAAATGACCTGACCTGACCTGCCCAAATGTGGGTACCTGTAAATGAGGGAACACAACATTAGGGAGATAATAATCCTTTAAGCTCATAATCCTCTGTCTGAGAGTTCGACCCTATTTTTGCTGCCTTTTTTTGGACATTTTTTATTGTCACTTCTATAAAATGATTTCTTTGAGAACTTTTATTGAAATTTTTACAATTCATCACTTCTCTGGCCTTTATTATGACGATTTATCGAGATTTTATTATGATTATTCTACTGCAGTTTTCTATTTTTTTTCAAGTATAGTGGAACCTCTTTACGATGAAGCTCCAAACGACCGCAAAAAGTTCGTTATATAAGGATTTCGCTATATATAATTTCATGTATAAAATTCATAATATCATAATTCGCACATATCAGCGTTATGTCAGTTCAGTATTTGATCAGTGGTCAGCTGTCCGTCGTCAGTGAAATCTTAAAAAAGTATCGTTCATAGCGATATTCGTTTTCATGCTAGTGATACGGCGCAAACACTGAGAGCACTGACAAGGTACTGACACTGATATGTGTGAATACTTCAGTAGAAAGCCTATGGAATAATATTATTGCTTACTGACACTGACACATTTTCACGGCACTGATATGTGTGAATAGACTTTTTACCTACTGCTTTTTGTTGAAAAAAAAAAACAAGACATAAAACTTCATCGAACACAAACACACAATGATAAATGATCGTTTTTTTCTTATAGCCACGATTTTTAGTGAAGTCTAAACAAAGTTTGTTTAACTTCTATACAAAAAGTTCGATAAATAGAGGAATTCGTTATATAGAGGTTCCACTGTATATGATTAGAATTAATAACGATATGAGTAGAATTCTTTAACTGGCAAGCCGTGTGATAGTTTAGAACTTGTTCTCCATGAAATCATTCCAGCTAACATTATATTTGACCTGTATTTCAGTGTTGAATTATTGAATGAAATTAGTTTTCCTCAATAGCAGTTAGTGTTCAACGTTTGATCTCAACCTACACCCTCTAAAAACTTTCCAGTTTCATATCGTAGCTTCGAGGTAGTGATAACAATACAGTTTTCACCCTGAAGGCGTAACCTTAACAAACAACCAATAAACAAACAAACTATAGACGAAATCAAACTAGTAGTTTATCGATTTTAAGTTACTTTCTAAAGGATATTAAATGTAATTTTACACAAATACATATCAAATTGAAATTAGCCGTTTCCATTCTTTGGAAATGTGTTGAAATTATGATTAATTTCAATCGACAGAAATGTGTAATTATCATGGAAATTTCAACAACTGTATGTGTGCATTGAACTATAATCGATTCACAAGTTTTAATAGGATTGAGAAACTGGTGCCGTACTTGAGAAAATCTAGTTTGGGAATTCTATGTGGTAGAGATTATCGTTGTTTCTAAACAATACTTGATAGGGTTCTAGAATATTTAGAACTAATAGTTTTACACAAAATATTATTATTATTATTATTATTAATCATAAAATTGAAAATTTTATGATTAATAAAACGCGTTTTAAAATAAACTATAAGATATTATAGTTTTTGTGAACCTCCATATATTATTTTAATCTGTTTTATTTCACATCTGGAATAGAGAGACAAACAATACGAGAACTGATAATTTAACTGTATTGTCCTGACATGAAGTGATATTTTGGTTAACCGACTATCAATCACATTCTCACTAAACAAACTGATTCTATTATAGTTTAGCATTTTTTTTCGTTCAGGTTTCATTTAATGTTAGAAAATAAATTGAATAAATAAAGAAACAAAAAACTGATTATATTCGTAAATTATGAAAACTAGTAAACCCCTGTGCAATTACAGAGTTTCTTTCTAAGGGAGACATATTATAGATAACGACACGAAAAGGAAGCAAAGCGCGCAACTAAAGGTGAGACTTAAGCAGGATTCAGAGTTTGACGCAAGAAGTACAGCAAGCGCCGCCGCAACAGCAACGCAGCCGCGTCAGTAAAGTAAGAAAAGTTCAACTATAGGATTTCTTTATATCCGTTCATAGTTCGGCGCAAGAGAAACCGTAAGCTCCGACGTAAGCCGGCCGCAAGAAAGAGGCAAGAGATAACGAGGATGAACAAATAACAGAAGGATCAAAAAACTGAACAACAACAAACACTTGTTATCCCATACGTAAAAGGATTATCGGAAAGGGTACGACGAGTCGGCCAACAGTATAATATCAAGACAGTGTTC
>JAZBHA010000491.1:30508-61754 GCA_037464855.1 Iselma pallidipennis | reverse complement strand
TCAGGTGAAACTTTTAGTCGATTATGGGCCTGTGATTGCAATACATTTGTTCGTATGTATAATAATTAAAAATACATTTTCAGTGAAAATTGTGAGACAAACTTTGTTACATTAAGGGTATTCACATGTTGCTCGTATTGCTTTGTATTTGTACGCGTTCGTATCTATGACTTGTGAAGGCACCAAATGATAAGATAAAGAATGCACGTATGTCATTTTCATTTGTTCACAGCTAATAAAAATACGAAGTTGAAAAAGCATGCCTCAAGGCTACTTTCAAATACGAGACCTTGGCTATTTCCGTCACCTATTGAAAACGTGTAACTACGAGTTCTCATAGAAATACGAGCAACATGTGAGAACCCTTATTAAAAGTTTCACTATTTTTAACTACAGTGAAGTGTCGATTATACGGAATAATTAATGTTAGACCTTTTTTGAATTTTCCGGATAATCACACATTAGGTAAGAGTAAAGAAATTGTTTTTGTGTTATCGAATAACTGAAGTTATCTCTTATGATTTCTGAGAAAATCCCCAATACTGGTCTAACATTTCATAGGAATATAAAATAAGAAAGATCAGCTTTGCTGATTACAAAATTGACCAACAACTAGAAGAAGAAAGTGTCTTCTAGAGATGTACCGGGTAGTTGGTGATCTAACCTATTATTCATCTTACGGGAACCGCACGTCGTGCAACTATCCGGTCTGCCGGATAGTAGGCGGCGGGAGAGTAAATAAGTGGCCGGCTAGGCCGGATCCGGATCGTAACCGGATATCCGATGCATCACTGATGTTCCCAATTTTTACTCACAACGGGATGTGGAATTTGCTGTTTACCTAAAACCCGTTTTATGCAAGTTAATAAACTCCGTTACACGATTTAGGAATGAAAATCGTACATATACGATGTTTATGACTTTATGGATGTTATAGTAAGTTTTCATTTAGTAATTGTATTCATTTACTAGGAATAGTATGCCTGTTTATATAACACTGCTGATGACGACATTAAGTTAAGGTCGAAAATAACCTAAAATCACAAAGAATAGAGTAAATGGTTTCTACAAACATCCCCTCGCTTCGCTTAGCTCCGCTCGGATCAGACAAAGGCGTTAATTTATCTAAAACGCGTTGTGGGCAAATAGCAAATTCCACATCGCGTTGTGAGTAAAAATTTCAGCCCCCTGACCGAATTCGGCAATTGAGTACAAAATATACTTATACTATTGTGGTTAACAATAGCTTTCCATTTCAGGCACTTTCTGTAATATATTTGCCGTTCTTTTATGAAGCGGATGTGAAAAGTTTTTTAAATGAAATTAAACAAATTCAGTTATCATCAAACCGTTATGAAAAATCTATTTATAAAAATATCACCTTTATAATACAAAAAAACATAATAATTGCGACTATTGCCGGAATTGAAATTTTTCTGGCAGTCTCAACAGTTGCTTTTAACAAAAATATTTATTTAATGTATTCGATTGTCGCTGAACAATTTCCTAATAACTTCAATCAGATTTATGTAACTTATGTTATTTCATTGGTAAATCTAGTATTGACTTTGGGCGTATACGGAATAGGTTTATTTATGTTCAATATATTTGTCACTGCACAATTCACAATTTTGAATGAAAAATTCGTGAAAATTATAAAAAACCGCAAGGAAAAAAGAACACAGAGTAAACTTTATAAAGATTTATGTAATTTAATTGGCCAACATATCAAACTTCGTCAGTAAGTACATAGGTATTCTACGAATTGGCTTTCTTCAGAACAACTAATTAAGTAATTTACAGGATCTTAAGAAGAGTTTTTGAACGTGTAACGCCTGTAGCGTTAATATATAGTTCTATAGGTTTATGTGCGCAATTATGTATTTTCTTTCTCCTACTCGATGTGAGCAATTTCAAAATAAAATCAATAACAATAAAAAATGTACACCATCTGTTTATAGAAAGTGATGAATTCCGGTTGGAAGATGCAATTGTATGGAATATTTGTAGCCTTTTTTGTGTTAGCAGCGACAATGTACATGGCTGATTTAGCACAAGAATTCACTGATCAAGTAAATCAATTTTATATAACGGATGATTAATAGTTAACCGTAAAACACACTCACGACCCGAGGTGCATATAAGATTTTTTCTACCAACGGCGAAAAATAATGAAAATAATTTAAAATTTTAAAATTATTTGACATTTAATTTCCATGTAGCTACCTGTCAAATCAGTTGCGATTGCTTCGTTACCATGGCATTCAGTAAATATAATACAGACATTTTGGTAGAAAAACAAAATTGAAGGAAACTGTTCGTTTCGTTACCATGGCAATTTGAAAAAAACAGTGCCGTAATATTTATTACAGCCCTAGGGCTGTAATGAAATTCATTACAGCCCTAGGGCGGTAAGTGACACTTACTGCCATAGTAACCGGTCAATAATCGCCTACTTACGAGGCCGGTGGTAGAAAAAATTATTAAAGTTTCGCAGTCCACACGCTAAGACGAACGTTAACGCTAAATGAGGCTGCACATAATGTAAAACCAGCTATTTGCACAGAAGGATTTAGCGCTAACGTTCTCCTTAGCGTGGCTATTGTGAGAAAATCTCTATTTTCAGTAGTAGATGCTGACATCTAGGCTTAGGTACTGTTAGGCAATAGTATATTGTAGTACGAGTGCGGAAAGGGCTACATCGCTCGTGCTCCAATCACACGAGTTTTGCAATGGCCCTTTCCTCACGAGTCTTACATACTATTTTTTCTATTTGGGCCCCTTTATGCCCTTTTTTTTATAAAAGTTGATTGTTTTTCAATTGTTCTTTCTCTGTTCTTTTCAATTGTTTTTTCTGATGCTTTCAAAATTTCAAGTATGTATATGTAGTTAAAAATGAGTGACGATTTTTCATATCCTCCCCATGAAATAATAAGAATAACAACTTGTTATTGTTATTATTATATCGTTTGTTTAGCGTAGTTTGACATTTGACATTTAATATAAATACAATGAACTAGTAGTAGTGACTATGTATTTCATTGTATAAATATCATGTCAATTCATATACCAACTTTAAAAAATAAATCATAGGGGAGAATGGGGGAATTGGAGCCCAGTGGGTAATGGGAGCCACGAGCAAATAGGTACTTCTAGCATTCGGAATCGCCCCGAAATAGTCTGAAAGTATTCGGCTTCTACTAAGTCCACTGCACGTTGCTGACCACTCGGTGCCATTTTTACGATCGTGAGGTGAAATAGTGTGTTTTAAGCTAATTGCTTATAACAAATACAACATTTAGGCATCAAGATAGGTAGATACTTGAATTTCAACTTATTATACTATATCTTTGTATATTGTATAGTCAGATTGATGTAGTTTTGTATGTACCTAAGTGTAAGTATCAGAAATAGGTATAGTTCAAAATAGTTTTTTTGATGTTTTTGCTATTTTGAAAATGGCGACTTTGCGGGTAATGGGAGCCTAGCTGGACTCCTTTATCCCACTATGGCTCTCATTGTGGTATGTGGTATCGGTGCAGAAGTTGCGAACAGTGGACTCACAAGTGAGTGCTCAGGTTCAGAAAGCCCCAAAAAATATATTTGTGGTTTTTCCTTAGATCCTTAACATGTGTTGGTTTTTTGATACTTTTGATCCTAAGCCATACTTTGTTTGTTACTTTATCATGTGTATATTAAAGATTTCGTTGTACGTTTAATAGTTTCATTGAAAATGATAATTAGGACTGCTTATCATAACAATGGCTGTTACTAGACGTGTGGTATTTTTGTGGCTCTTATTACCCCACGCATCGGGTAATTGGAGCGAAATACACTTTTTGAAAAACGTTTTTTTTTCTACTAAAGATGCGCAAATTTTGAATTAATACTGTCGTAGCATTGGAGCTAAATAACCAAAGAACTGATTTAACTTCAAGTGTCACCAGATTAAAGCAATTTGTTACTTTTTTTGCATTTTCCTTAACGGGCTTCAATTCCCCCATACTCCCCTGCTAGACCGATAACAGTGCTGTAATAGCTGTTACCGAACTGTTGTCGGTGCTGTTATAGCTCTATTAAAGAACCAAAATAGAGAAAGATTATATTGTTAGGTATATGGTTTTGGAATAATTTTCGTTATTATTTTTAGTCTGTCAGTACATTTGAAGTGATTAGATTTGCTCCATGGTACACTTGGAGTAATGAGAACAGAAAACTTTTACAAATTCTTTTAATCAATTTAATTCAACCAGTAGAATTCTATCTACCGTTATATGGTATAATTAATCGAGCTGTAATGATAAAGGTATGTTTTTAATCGAATTATACTTCCTTTAGTCTCCAGTGTTTGTTTTAGCTTATTCGATTCATGTATTCTTTGGTGAGCTTCATGTATCTGTTTGTAAAATAATCATAATGTTAAGACAACCAATAGCACCCCTTGTTGATGATTAACAATAAATAAAGTTCTTCACTATGCAATGGATTTTCCTTTTTCTTTCTCTGTTTATCACAATGCGGAGCATAAAAAGGATATTGCTGAAACTTTCCCAAAAAAAAGTATCTATCAGTATTTTGGCTGATGATTGTTCACTCATATTTCTAAAGCTCAGATAAGCTTTGAGTAAGTGGACCTTAATAATTAATCACTTAATTTGAGGATTTATGCAATTCTGTCATCTGTATGGCACTTACAATTTTTATCTACTTACAGAGCTATGATATGAGCTCCTACTTACGGAGCTATGATATGAGCTCCTACATGCATGTCAGGAAGATTGTGGTAGAACGGGCTTGCCTTCCGACAAGTACATAGTCTGTAATTTAAACGAACTGTTCCCTTTTAACTTAATTTATCGTTTAATGTGTTCAAATTCAATGTTTACGATAAATCTGCGTAGATTTCGATAAGTAAGGCAGAGAGTTAGTTAACGCCTATAGGCTACAGACTTTCCGGAAGGCAAGTCTGTCCTCTCATAGTCCTTCCGACAAGTGGGAGCCTGTATGACAACAGTTATAGATAGGACAATGAATCAGCTTCATTTTTTTTTAACCGACTTCTCTTTCTATTACAATAGGCATACCCATTCCACTTCTTATTAATCATTAATCAACCAAGTCGGTTAATTATTATTTGCTGACTAGAATGGTATTTACCCCCATTGCTCAGGTTCATACCTACGTACGTAAAAACATACGGGTCAAACAGAGAACCTTCTTTTCTGAAGTCGGTTAACTTAGAAACGGACCTAGAGGAACGTGGTTGATGACAGATATCGCGAAAGGAACTGAATGGCATCCAGAACCATTAGGAAACTGGTGAAGACTTTACGAGACAGAATTCCTGTCCTTATCTTCACCTGTAGAAGGGCAACCATATCGAGACTTTTCAACGACATACCCTGCCTCCTTAGGCCGTTTTCAGACACGCCGGTTTTAAGCCGTCGTCGACGACGGCGACGGCGACATGCTTTTCATACACACCAGCATTGCCATCGCCGGCGATCACATTGATTTTCTCAGTGACCAATGAAACATATATTCCACATACCTCTTGCCAGCGATAGTGACGGCGTATGTGAAAAACTTTATAAGGAAACATTGCCTTCGATTCGGTTTGTCGAGGAGTTTCGCCGGCAACATTTTAGATCGCCGGCGGCCGGCGTACGTGTGAACACCTCCATTTGATTACATTGCATCCGGCGCCGGTTTCGAGGGTGTCCATGAAAATAGGCTTAAGTTCCTTCACTAATGTCCCAACTGAGCTGTATATGGTCAATTTTTTCAGACCGTCTGGTCACTCCACTCTAGGTTTATTACTAACGACCACTAAGAAGGACTCTCCCTCCACCCTTTCATTTAGTGCATTCCTCGTTTGTAAACGAAAACATGTTTTTACTATTAGTACCAGACTTATCAGACAGCCTCTATGGTACAACAGTTCGAATGCTTGCAACAACATTTTCACTCGATGCATCATTATCGATAAACTCATCCAGTAAATAATTTATTCAGAAGAACAGGACACAAACTAAAGACCTTTATAATAAATAATTGACAAAAGTTGGTGAAGGTAACATATAAAGGTTGATCAATACCTAAACTTCAATATTTACGATTATTCGTACTGAGGAAATATTGGCCTAACGTGGTCGAGGTCGCCGGCACCCTCCTGAGCACGCTTCTGCGATACATGCAGTGTATAGGCTGAATCGGAAAAGCCAAGTGCTCATAACTATAGTAGGATGCACAAGGGGTCTGTTGAGGCCGGAGTGTGATGGAACTGGCTTCGCCTTCCTTCGCAATCCAGATCCAGATTGAAAGAAAAACTTAATGTTGAAAAAGTGTAGTGAAACAATACTAAAAAAGCTATTAAACAGTATAATGTACTCAGAAATATTTTCTGGAATTAACGCGTCAACGCAAACTAAAGTCGTACAAGCCACGCTTCGACATCCACCATCCACCATGAGAAGATGTTATAACGAGGCGCACTGCAAACTTTCCTATATCTGTTGTACGTATGTTAAAGGGAACGTTAACGATAAATCTCATTACATAAATGCCACAATCCTTTTCTAGCAGGATCTCTCGTTAACATGCGTCGTAACGTATAAACTGCAGAAACTTTCTGTTGAATTATCCACATAGGTATATCTTTTATTGACAATTGATAATAAAATAAATTCTTTATCGTGTGCTGACCTCCTTTCTTTCTACCCCTCGTTGACTTTTATAATCAGTTCTTCACAGCTCCTTCTTATTCGCTTAATAGATCAAATAGAGATGGCCAATAGAATCTCCCAAAAAAATTGATTACATATATTAAGAAATATGGGTGTAGATCAATGGTAATTTATGTAGACAAGCAAAGAAGCTAGTGTTCAATAATGAAAAGATACACGCGAAAGAATAAAGCACAATACACCCATTCCTTCTGTTATTGGATTAATTTCATTTGTCGTGCCAAAAATCAGGGCCGTACTTACGCATAAGCGCTTGAGACTCCAGACTGGGAGCCCAAAAGTCAAATTTGGCAAAAGGTTTTTAAGAACTTCTGACTAAAGCTTGTCTCATTTCCGATATTATCTGGGTGTAATAAAAATAAAAAAAATACCGGATAACACTACCGTATTAATTGCAAGTATTGTCGGTAGTATAGACTCTATAGTATGGGCATTTTTTTAATTTTTACTCTGGTTGAGGGCTCCGCAACTCAATAACGCCTCAGGTCCCGAAAAGGATAAATACAGCCCTGTCAACAATTTAACCGACCAAATTTAATAATAAATCCATATTTCACAACGAGTACATCCACTAAATGCAAATATGTGTTCTTTTTTTCTCATGTTCATGTTATTGAAAAACTTTATGTTTCAATAAATATTCGCTAGTCCCGGCATATAATTGATGATGTTGATTTTATAACGAAGGTCAGCCCGATATAGTACAAAAAAAAGGAAGACAAGCACGTCGCAATATTAAATTTTCAACCGTCTTCCCTGATTTTTTTTCTCTTTCCAATAAGACGAACACACACACACAAACTCATCATTTCCCAGGGCGTGTAAATTAAATAAAATAAACGGCAACGGCTGCTGTGTGTGTCAGCGTTTTCATTTTTCAATAATGTTGAAATGCCACCACCACACCACCGTCTCGATGCCAATCCGTCAGATGTCAAGACTTCACCCACTAAATTCACCATTGATTTCTGTTCCCAATCTTCCTTCCTCCATCCATGTTGCTATTCAAAATGCATCTTCATTAATTATTCCTCGTTTTTTCGTCCATGTGAGATAGTATATGTCTAACGATGATATATTATCTTCGGGTAACTGGTACGACAAAACTTTATAATCGTTCCGGGTTCAATTTTTTTCGGATTTCTATTAAAACACGTTTCTATCAAATTGTTATCAAAGCTATAACATAGCCAGATATGTCATGCTGTAGGGGAACAGGGAAATGACGTTGTTTTATAGACTTAATTAAGAGTGTTATCCTAGATGTATAGGGTTACGTATTACATAGATGAATGTATCACGATTGAACCCTGATCCAACTTCGGATGGAATACGATAGAATATAGGATGTGAAATGACAAAATATAAAACAAAAAGTTTTGGGCTATTGAGAAATTGGACGCGTTCAGCGAGTCTTAACGATTGAAACGGCTACCAACGATAATATGTTGAACGCACCTGCTATACTAAGGGTAACTCCCAACCTTAACCGTTCCGTGGGCAAGAGGTAGAAATATAGGAAGACATTGCCCACGAACGGACAATGTTAGGTAGCCTAGCCTATAAAAAGGTTAACTTAGCGGAAAATTGTATGATGCCCACAGTCAGCCAAATATGGAGAAGATTAGAGGACGTCCGTCCTCCTATACAGGCCTAGGTTTATTGTTAAAATGCCATCCGGGATACCGTCAATTTTTTCCACAATGGCACTAGTTAACGTCTTCGGCAGTCATGCAGCAGAAAAAGATGTAGAAACAGTTTTCTCTCTTTTGTGTTGAAAGCTGTCAAACTTATGTTTACGTTAGACAGAAACAACAAGTAATAGCTATTTCTTTCTAAAGTGTGTTAGCTTGATTCATATAAACAGCAACTGTTACTATGATATCATGAAAACGCTGCTGCATAATGGGTAATTCAAGTAATCAAAACCCAGGGCTTTTACTTCTAATTGTAAGTGTAAACTGTTTCATTCGTTGAACGCGCCCATTCTTTTAGTATCACTTAGTTTTCTTTTCTTGAAAATGCTAGCAGATCCACCCCGTATTGACTCCATTTTTGATGTAGTACTGGAGGTTTGAATAGTGCTATGAACATCAATGCCACCCTGTATAATATAGATACATATTATAGATACCAGTATACCTATGGACGAAAATTATGTTGTGCTGTCGTATTAATTAAAATGGCAATCAAGTTTCGGTTAAAGAACAGGTAGATCCACAATCAAGCTTTATAGAAATTATTAAATAGTTGAAGTGGAAAACGGGATCATCTTCAAAACCTCAGTTTCCAAATAGACTAGACACGACACGAATTCTATTATTTCGTGCAACTATTATCAAAAATTCAAATAACTCCGTTTTAGAAAATCATCTTTTTAACGAAATTTAATAATCAAATACTAGATTAAAATCTCGGTTTAATGAACAAATTAGAGATTAGTGGCTCTATAATGAATGACACATCGATTAAAATTTAACGCTTGTTACTCTTATAAAATTATAAGCTCGTAAAGTAGATTTATATACTCCTACATGGTGTTGCTTGTAATTTATCCTCCTACGTGTCTAAAGCGAACCACACATTAGTTACTCAATTTATCTAATGATAAAGCGCACAACTTATTGTATGACTTGCACACACACGGCTCAATTTTGAATTCAACCATCGTGACAACCTGAATTGTTCGATTCATCGTTCGATAAATTGAGTAATGTGTGGCTCGACTTATAGGGGTAGTGTCTGAAATTTTGGGGTCAATTCAAAGATGTTCTATGGGCGACCAAATATTAACAAATCAAGACGGAATAATTTCCCTACGGTAGTTCAGCTAGTCTCCCAACTACAGACACCTTATCAGATGCCTTTTTGTAATCCATAAATAATAAATTTGCTACCGGTAATTGTTGTTTGTAACTAGTCTTGTTGTATCACAGTTATTTGCCGACGAGTAGACATTTAAGTGAATGTAATGTGGGTATGTATGAAAGCGCCCACTTAAATTTCAATGTACGAGAAAACCCTGGGAAAACTTTGCCCAGGTCAAGGTGAAAATCAAACTCGATCGAACCATTTAGGTAATCTGTAATGCAAAAAAAAAGGGAAGAAATGAACGACAACAGGACATCACCTAGAGAATAATCAATCAGTAACCGGAATTAAAAAGGTTAAATACAGGAATCAATCTATAGGGCAAAATTCTTGAAACTCCAGTCCTTAATTACAGTAAAATGTTTGTTTTTTGCTTTAAGTAGATTATTATGAAACAAGTATGCAAAAGTAAACTGTTAAGAGTCGTGCTGATATCGAAAATATATATAAAACAGGGTTAATATTTAGTTTGTTATATGCATAATTCTTGTGAATTAATCCAGTCAAAATATTTACATTTTCAAAAACCTGTTCAACATTATTATAGCGCTTATGTAAATAACCAAAAAGGAAGGTTTTAGCAGGAACGTATTAAGGAGTTGAATCGAAAAATCTTGATTTTTTCGAAAATCTTCTCCAACATTTTATTTCTAAAACGATTAGATTAACAAACCTGTAACACGTATATACATATAATAGAGTATCATAATTTTTGTTAAAGATTTTTAATCACAATTTCTGAAAAAACTATAATTATCACACCATAAATAATACCACCATAAAGTTTTTAACGTCTTTTTACAAGACAATCACTGCAATCATATTGCCGTTTATAACCACAACGGAAAAAAAAACACCAAAACTGTGAGTATTTGGAAACGGAGCAAGTTTCAAGTTTCCACAAAAAAAGGCAGACTAGGTTGACTTAAAACTAACAACAAGAATCATTTCTGCCAAACGACAGGTATCGCAATTATAATAATTATTATTATTACTCTGTCATATTTCCATTTATTATTAGACTTTTGTTAAAGTGTCCGTATTATGTTCATTTGCATCTAATGAATTTGCTAATTCATCCGGTTCAGTTACTGGTAATGAACAAGCGAAATTTCGACAAACATAAGCAGCCGGTTTGCCTTGTATTGGCCTTAAACGTGCTAATGATTCATGACGACGATATAACAAACCAGCTCTACCACCTGGACCATCAGCTATTGCCAATATACGACCAGGTATATAACGTGAACGGACCACATCCAATAATGCTTGGGTATTATTGTCCTCACTTTCGCCAGCAATAAATACCTGAAGCAAAAAAAAAACTGCAATCAGTACCTTGCTAAATAAAATAAAATTCTCAACTTAATGGAGGGATTTTGTCACACTTACGATAACGCTAAGTCTTAATAGAAAGAGACAGACGACTGGGCATGACACTAGATTGCATTATTTACGCAAGTTGAAGTATTTTTCTATCAAGACTTAGCGTTTAGCGTAAATGCGGCAAAAACCTCTCCAGCAGAAATTTGTCGACTTTAGAAAGTCATTTGATAAGGTACAGTTAAAGTATCAAATAAAAAGCAATTACTTGAGTTGGTGAATCATGATAAAATAATAATGCTGATGCCATTTCCGGTAATGCAATTGGAATACTTTTCAAACGTTCAGAAAACATTGTTAAAGTTTGTCCAGCTTTAGTACGAAGATCTTGACGATCCAGATATGCAGCTAAACGTATTAAATTATGAACTGAAATTGAATTGCCACACGGCTCAGCTCCATCTTGATCTACAAGAAAAATAATTATTGATGAAACTCGAAAAATTTGAAGAAATTAATTCAATTACCTTCTTTGCCACGAATTAAAATAGTTGGATCATTTTCCGGACTTGTAAAATAACCGAATCCTTTATTATCCCAAAATAGGCTGTCTTGTTGTTCTTGTAACGTTTCCGCCCATGATAACCAATCAGCATCTAATGAAGCTTCATATAAATCGAGAAGACCACGAATTAAAAAGGCATAATCATCAAGGAAACCCATAATAGGAGTTGGCCTACAATAGAAATTCATTAAAACCGAAATAATGGATTACTTTTTAACAAATTTTACGTTTGGACAATTTCATCATTTTCCCCTTTGTAACAACATCTTAATAACGTTTTATCCTCATCATTATAGAGGTGTTTTTTAATAAAATTTGCCGCTAATATGGCACGATTTATATAATTTTGATCTTTCAAAACAAAACCAGCTTTTGCATAGCCGGATATCATCAAACCATTCCAGGATGTTACAATTTTTGTATCAACATGTGGTTTTGGACGTTTCTGTCTTTCTTTATAAAGTATTTCATGGCATTTCTTTAAGATTTCTTTAACTTCTTTGATGGTTATTTGGAATTTTTCAGCTGTTTTTTCATAGGAACCAAAACATACCAAAACATTTTTATTTTTCAATTCATGATGTGGATCTTGTGATGGATTAACATTACCATTCTGTTTGATATTATAATGATATTTGAATAAATCAAAATATTTAAATTGATCATTTTGTAAATCATCTAATAAATTTTCAATTTCATTATATTCCCATACACAAAATGCACCCTCTTGTTTGTGTGGTGCATTCTGATATGGATAAGAATCAGCATCTTCAGCACCATAAAAACCACCCAATGGATGACTTAAATCTCTTCCAACATAAGCTAGAATATCTTGTAGGATTTCTGAATAGAATTCATCTTTTGTTAAAACATAAGCATCAGCATATGATACAGCTAATTGTGCTTGATCGTATAACATCTTTTCAAAATGTGGTACATGCCATTTATTATCAACGGAATAACGTGCAAAACCACAATTAATATGATCATGTATACCACCATATGCCATTTTTATCAATGTATTTAAACACATTTGTAAACAACGTTGTCCTTGTTCAGAATTTTTATCACGTGAATAGATATGAAAGAGAAAATTAAAATTACTGGGTTGTGGAAATTTCGGTTGTGCCGAAAAGCCACCAAAATCTTCATCATATGAATGTGATAATTGTAATAAACATTTCTTCCATACTTCATCACCAGGTATTTGAATATCTTTATTTGTCTTCGTTGTTTCATTATCAACTAATTTACGTAATATATCTATGGTATGTTTACCAGAATTTTCGATTTTTTCCTGTTGATTTCGCCATTGTTCACCAATATTTTTTAACACAGTCTTAAAACCGGGACGACCGTATTTATCATCTGGTGGAAAATACGTACCACCAGCTAATGGTTCTAATGTTGGTGTTAAAAATACAGACATTGGCCAACCACCACCACCAACGGTTGCTTGTATAAACGACATATATAGTTTATCAACATCGGGACGTTCTTCACGATCCACTTTTATATTAATAAAATATTTATTCATAATTGCCGCCACTTCAGGATTTTCAAATGACTCCTTCTCCATAACATGACACCTATATATAATCAATAATATGAATAATAATAATAATAATAATAATGATAATTATAACAATAATTACCAATGACAAGTTGAATAACCAACTGATAAGAAAATCAATTTGTTCTCAGATTTTGCTTTATCGAACGCCTCCTGGCCCCAAGGATACCAATCGACAGGATTCGTTGCATGTTGTAATAAATATGGGGATTTTTCTAATGCTAAACGGTTTGTTGGTGGTTGTTGTTTCTTCTGTTGGAAAGTTCCCGATGTACTTGCCTCCTCCGACATTGTTGTTGTTGTTGCAAGACTTTTTCGTCCCAATGGCAATGACCTAAAAAAGCAATTCAGAATATTAATAATTGACTTTGACTTGTCTAGATTTTTCTCTAATCAAGAACAAGGTTACAGTTGACGTGACAGCCAACACTCTCGAAACTTTTACGAGAAAATAAGTGACTTTTTACCCTGTTTGTGGTCTTGTTAGATTTGTCCAATCTTGATCTAATAATTTATTTGGTAATTGTGTTGTGACACAATGGAAATTATTGGAAATATGTTGAAAATCACTATTTGTTGATGGTAGACGACGACGAAATAAACATTTTAGTGTCGTATTATGAACGACACGCGATGAAATCATGCCGTAATTAATAGTTTATCGATCATAGCCGGAAATAGCAATTCTTTTTTTTTAATTGAAATTAATTATTCAAACAAAAATCTAAACACTAACAACAATTACTGATAACAACTGATTGTTGAACAAATCGCTGTCAAATATAAAATGATAAAATTCGACTACAGCGACATCTATAAACACCAACATTTGGATACTTGTAGCTCTGATAATCCGCATAGCGAATAAAAAACACATTTTTCTGGAAAATACTTAAATATATGTGCGACTTTAGAACTTACCCACATTCTGCGATTGAATACATATTATCTTGGACAAAAGTTGACTACAAAAGTTTCAAAAATTGTATTTAATTGCATCACAGCTACAACTAGTTACTCTTTCAAATGACACGAATCAATGACTGCACAAGTCAAATGAATGCCTAAATAAATATGAAAGCTCAAATTTGTCTCCGATATCAACTTATATTTCTAAAAAATATTAATTTTGTTTTTATCCAATGAATAATTGTAAAATTATTTGAAACAATTGGGACAATTGTTGTTGAAAAGATTGGATTTGATTAGAAAGTAGTGCCCCACTCTTGTCCAGATTGATGGATTCTAGCGATCAGACAGCGACCAACTGTTCGTATTTATTCGGTTAGAATTAATTTCCTTAAATTCGGACAAGGGTGGCCTGTTACCAACCTAGAAACCTAGGTAATTCAAAACAATAGTGTCATGAAGAGAAAGAGCTTCTAATTGCGTCGTTTAATGTCCCGATTACAGCATTCGGACATCGACCCGATGAGTTACGAACAGTTTGTCACTGTCTGACGATTAGATAATTGTGACAAAATTGTGACCAAAGCACGCTACGATTTTGCGGTCTTTCACGTTCGGCATTCGTTGTGTGTGGTTAGGTACGTAAAGAATTATAATTTTTCTAGCTTTTCATACAAGAAATTTAACAAAATATTATTAAATCAATAAAGTTTAAACATAATTAAAAGCAATTTGTTGTATTTTGTTAAATTTTATCGATGGATTTGCAAGATGTTTGTAGATTATGGTTCAGCCTTATTTCCTGGGCAGGAGGTTTTGTGTCTATTCCTACACAATTAGCCTCTAATCAAATAAGGCAATATTAACACCTTATTAATCTCAGATGATATATTTAATAATATTATCTGATTCATGCTAGGGTTACAATTTGTTTTAATTACAAAAATTTCAATTTTCAAATTTTGAGGTTAACTCCACGTGTTAATTTACTCGTATAACTTTCAGGTTAACTAATCACACCTCAAAATGGTGAACGGTCGAATACCTACGGTATGTTCGAAAACGTACGTAACACCTAGACGTCCTTATGAAAAGGCACGTTTAGATCAAGAATTGAAAATCATTGGTGAATATGGTTTAAGAAATAAACGTGAAGTATGGCGTGTTAAATATACATTGGCTAAAATACGTAAAGCTGCCCGTGAATTATTAACCCTTGAAGAGAAAGACCCAAAACGTCTATTCGAAGGTAATTATTTTGATAGAAAACCTACTGTGATTTACAAAATTTGTGGTCTAACCGAGCCATGACAATGTCTTTGCATGCTTTTTAGCTCATCTGCTTGTAGCACTCACTTGACCATAAATTTTGTAGATTACACGGTATTTGTTGTATATATAGCCCCTGCGCCACGCTCCGTACGATTCCATTTGTCGATCAGGAGTGCCAGTTTACGAACTTTTCTAAACAGGGGTAAATTAAATCCAGCTAGGAAGCAGCCTATTCTGTTACCTATCAGATAGTCTGTGCCGAAAGTGATGGATACATTGTAAATTGTTTATTTCTCTTCATATTAGTCTAATTTTTTGCTTTTTTTCCCCTAGGTAATGCTTTATTGCGTCGTTTGGTCCGTATTGGTGTATTGGATGAAAACCGTATGAAACTCGATTATGTGTTGGGTTTGAAAATTGAAGATTTCTTAGAACGTCGTCTTCAAACTCAAGTCTTCAAATTGGGTTTGGCTAAATCAATCCATCATGCACGTGTATTAATCAGACAAAGGCACATCCGGTAATGATCTACTGTTGTAATTTGTTTTCTTTAAATTCATAAAGGCCACTTAGTTGAACAACTAACGCCTTGAAATTTGTCCAATTTTCTATCAAAAATCTGGTAATTTTACTGTTTTTTATTACAATTTGGTTTAGAATTGTGGGGAAAAAGACCGAGTCTAGAGTCACTAATTCAGTTTTATTAATACTTGAATTCAGTGCTAAAGAGAACTCGAAGAGGAATGATACCAGCTCTTATGCCCCGATTATGGCTATTTACTTTATCCATAATTGGGCACCGGCGAGGCGACAATTTATCTATTTATTCATTTATTGCAAAATATTGTTATCAATTCCAAGACTGAATGAGATTTTCTCGTTTTACAGAGTTCGTAAACAAGTTGTGAACATTCCATCGTTTATTGTACGATTGGATTCACAG
The DNA here is from genome assembly GCA_037464855.1 of Iselma pallidipennis. NCBI lineage: Eukaryota > Metazoa > Arthropoda > Insecta > Coleoptera > Meloidae > Iselma > Iselma pallidipennis. The sequence goes on along the minus strand of JAZBHA010000491.1, from coordinate 45,552 downwards.
AAACATATCGATTTCTCGTTGAAATCACCATTCGGTGGTGGCCGACCCGGACGTGTTAAGAGGAAGAATCTACGTAAAGGTGCCGGTGGTGCTGCTGCTGGAGAAGAGGAAGAGGATTAAGAAGAAGAAGAATATAAAAAAATAATAAAATTGTTGTTTATATACAACAATAAATAAAACAAAAATTTGACATTTTTAATAGAATTATTTATTAAATTTTCCAGAAAACTCCTTTATCCTTTCTTATTCCGGTAGGACTGGAAGACTTTCCGATTCTTCTGTATTCTCTGGTGAGCTTTGAATGATTAACAAAAAAAAATTTAAGCAAAATATTGTGGAAGAAGTAATAAACTTACTTTTCTTCTAAAAAGTTGTACGATTCTTCAGAGAGGTGTTTCTTGAAGAGCCTAAAAATTCAAGAAAAATTTTCCAATTAGTGGAAACTTGCAGTTAATATTGATAATGGTAGTGATAAGCATTGTCTTCAGGTAAGAAACTTTTTCATAATTTTAGCTGTAAAATCTCAACCGTGTAAAAACGTACGACAAATTACAAAACTGCCACAAATAATTGTTTGTGTTAAAGTGAAACCGAGGGTGAACTGTCTTTACTATTTAACTTACTCTTCTGTAGCTGGTTGGGCTGAAACAAATTAATTTTTCAGTAAACTCATATTTAGAAAAAAACAAGTCAATTACCTGCATTTTCCGACAGTAATTTTTCCGCTTCAGCATTTATTATAGTTTTTTGCTGATTGACTTCTTCAATTTCTTTTTCTGTAGCAACAGCATCACCTTCAGTATCCTAAAAATAAAATAGCCTATTTTGTTTCTTCAACAACTTTTAATTCAATGGGGCTTATCACTCCCCACTCAAATGGTGGGAAATTGTGTCATTGCTTCCACCATTTGGATGGGGAAAGTTATAGTTTTGATCTAAGGCGCTTATACTTTTAACGTCTAGAGGGTGCTACCTGTTTGAGCATTGTCAACGTATCCCTTATAATGCTCAAAACAACTAGTACCCTCTAGACGTTAGAAGTATAAGCGCCCTATTATTCAAATTGTTCAGAACCATAATTTTCCCCCACCCAAATGAAGGAAGCAATGACGCAATTTCCCACCCTTTGAATGGGGAGTGAACATTGTACATTGTACTCACTTTAGTTAAAATATCTTTTGCGCTCTCCTTTTTGTCTTTAATCGAATTTCGAGGTGTTGCAATACCATCTTGAATTGTCACACTTGGTCTTGATGATCGTTTTCTTTCATCACCTCTATCTGTTGAAGGCCTTTTTGACGATTTTTCAGATGTTCGACTGGCTTTATATAACTACAATTAATTTAAAAATCAATAAATTTAATATAAATAAATGATTTCAAATAGATACGTGATTATCTTTCCCATGAATATATTCATCATTTAATACAGGTTCAACTTTTAATCCCCATTGTTCCAGGAAATGTCCTATTCTAGTTACACGTTGTTGTGGTGTTGTTACCGTATGACTTCCACCACAATATCGATTACATAGATGATCCCGTCTAAATTAATATATATGTATTAAAAATATATACAGTGTGATCTACAAATTTATGGTCAAAATGTGGCGTGACAAACGTATGTCCTTGCATGCGTATTAGTTCAACTCCTAACTACAGAAACGCCATCTATTCAGATTTTAGAGTAGGTGTTAATTAACCAAATTGATGGAAATTTGACTTGAATTCCCAAAATAAACTTTAGACTAATGTTGATTTGACAACAACGCACTAAATATATAGGAATTTCATTTTTTAGACATTTTAGTGAAGTGCAGACATACGTTTCTTACGTCATTCTCACTTAGCCATAAATTTTGTAGACCGTACTGTATATATTTGATTAAAAACGATAGGATACCCTTTGGTTTCTTTGCCTGTTCTTATAGCCGTTTCTAAATAGTTCAGATTTCTTCCAGTCGAACAGCTGTAAAACCAACAAGAACGGAAGTCAAGAATCATCTATATAATTATCCGCACACTTTACGGATAGCAAAGATAATGTATATATAAATATAATAGGGGTATTCACATATGCCCTTGTATTTCTACGAGAACTCGTATTTACACGATTCCAGTAGGTGGGGAAATAGTCAAGGTCTCGTATTTGAGATTAGCTTTGAGGCATGTTTTGTCAACTTCGTATTTTTAGCAGCTGTGAACAAATGCAACTGACATGCGTGCCTTCTCTCTCTTATCATTTGGTGCGTTCACAAGTCACATATGCCTGCTATTGCTGCGTATTTGTACGAGTTCATATAAATACCAGATACTATATCTATGACTTGTGAACGCACCAAATTATGAGAGAGAGAGACAGCACGCATGTCAGTTGCATTTGTTCACAGCTGTTAAAGATACGAAGTTGAGAAAATATGCCTCAACGCTACTCTCATATACGAGACCTTGGCTATTTCCCCCACCTACTGGAATCGTAGAAATACAAGGGCATTTGTGAATTATCTTTGTGGATAGTCGATATTAATAGACATTTTTCTTACCATTTCTGTTCTCGTAATTGATCCAGTTCGTATGCTAAATATGGTGCCATACTTCGTGTTGGTGGTAATGCATAAGCTTTCGGTTTCAAACTAGGATCCATTTGTTTGCGCATCACAACATCCTTATCGCATGATATACAATTAACATCCCGTAATAGTTTACTTTTCGTACCTGCTGCTTCTTGTTCTTTCCTCAACGATACTAATGCTTTGAATTTATCTTGTGCTTCCTGTAATTTATTGTTAATAAAATCTTTTAATGGATCAACTTCCATTTTATCCAATTTATTGCTAATTGCATTCTGAAGATCGTCAAGTGTTTGTAGCCAGATTTCTTCCTAAAAATGTCAGAACTCTCAAGTTTTTTTGTATATTTTCTTTCTAGTATACGGTCTAACTTGTTGTGTCAATTTATTCAGAGCTTCTTCAATTCCTTTAGAAAATTCATCACAGACTTGATCAAAAGCATCATGTGAAACTTTCCTATTAACAATACATGTGTCAGCTTTGTCTTCTAAAGCATCTTGAAGATCTTCATGATTGGCTTTTGTAATTTTTAAGAAATCAATTTGTTCTAAAATTGACTGAAAATCTAAAAATTTAAAACAAGAAATTATCAATTAATTAACTTGAACTAACTTCAATATTTTTCTGGTGATCATTAGATTCCCCTTGAAGATTGTTATTGGATTCATTCAATGTTTGAAGTTGATTTTCGATTTCTCCTATTTGATTATAAAGATTTGTCAGTTTTTCTTCATCGAAAATTGCATCATCCCCTGGAGTGCTAGAAGAATTAAACAAATTTTCAAAATTGTTTTTCAATTTAACAAATTCTACCAAACGACAGTGTTAGATATTTCGTCAATTTTATTCCTAAGTTCTTCAAATTTTTCAAAAAGTTCATTGACACGATTATCAATAATTTCATTTACACCACCAGTTTCGGCGGTATCTTTCAATAAACTATTGATTCGATCAAGTTCTTTTTGAATAAAAACCATCGCTTGTGATGTTGGCATTTTTGTTAAATCATCTTCAACTTTTGCATTACTGTCGGAAAATCCAATAATTTCTTCCTCTGATTCTATTACATCTTTATTATTGATTGTGAGATCATTTGTTGTTGAACTATCGATTGATTTTCGAATATTTTCGACTTTTATTGCGACTTTATTAGGATCGATTGTTGCTGAACTATCCATTGATTTTCGAATATTTTTTATTATTTCTTTACTATCAATTGTCGATGTTTTATTGATAAGTTCTTCAATTAATGATGCAATCTTTTCAAGACCTGTTTCGGTGGCTTCGACACGTTTAGTTAATGTTAAAATTTGAAACATATCCAATATTGGTGAGTTTTTATCACGTGTTGCTTCAATTAAATCCAGATTTCCTGGTAATTCTTTTAGTTCTTTTACTTGTTGTTTTAATGTATTTACATCGTTTTTGATATTTTCAAGATGTTCTTTAGTCATAGCAACCGAAAATTGTGGAACTGTTGATTCTACTGGTTCAACAACCACCAAAGATTTACCACTGGCTACAATCAAAATTGTCTTTTTTCTGTACTCTTATGGATTGAATTGGATATTTACTAATTGATCCTGATTTCTTGGCTTTCTTTTGTTCTGTTTTTACATCATTTTTATTTTTCTTAATTTTTGTCCCATTAACGACTTTATATTCAGTTAATGTAATACAAGGTACAGATTTAGTGGCTTTTAATAAATTTTGGATACGATCACAATCTTTACCAACAAATTCTACGGTAACATCAGATCGATTGACTTGTTGGATTAGAACGTGAAGTAAAGCATGTAAAATACTGAAATTCACCGTTCCCATCTGAAAAAAAAAACACCTTGAATATTCGAATTTGCTAGCCTTTCAATAAAAACCCTTTACTACCTCTGTAGAACAAAGAGATAAGTCGACTAATTGTGATAGAGTCATTGAAACCGTACTTTCAGCCATGATTTTTCCTGAATGCACAATACAAGAGGAGAAATTTTGGAAAAACTAATGACAGATTGATAAAAAATAGGAGTAATTGACATTTGATCATAGCGTATAAGATTTGTACTGCATGTGCCAAAATAGTTGTACAGTGAAACTAGATTGACTTGGCCTAGCTGACTAAAACAGTAAACCAACTAATAACAATAGACCAATAAGTCAAAAGTAAACCTCCGTCAAGGCAGGTAGTTTATTAATGGTAAACTCAACATCTGGGCAGAAGATCGTAGATAAAGTGATAATGAGTATTCGTACCGGTTCGAAATTTTATGACTATTTAGCGTAGCTACGTCGTAATGCCAGTTTTAAGGTGGACGTAGAGAAATCGTTTTTGAGATAGCTATACGAGAACGAAGGTCCGACTTAATGTAAAATGAGGACAAACTTTCCTGTTCAAAAAAAAGGAAGACTGCTAACTGATACCACTCTGTCTCTGGTCTTCAGTGGCGGATTTACGCACAGGCGGTGGAGGCGGTGTCCTCGGACCCCATAAGACAGGGGGCCCCCCACATGACAATAAAAATTCGTATTTGACATATTGTTCCAGACAAATAATCATCTCAAGCGCATTTTGAGTTCTCAACCCATACTATTATTAATGGGACCCCAAAAATCTTCAAAGCCTGGGGCTCCAAAAATCTGTAACACCTCGGACCCCTTAGAGCTAAATCTGCCACTGCTGGTCTTCAGTCTTCTGTCCAAATGTTGGGTTCACTATCAATAAAATGTCTTTTTCGAGAGCTTGTTTTGTTGCTTTAGTCAGCAAAGCCAAGTCTACCTAGTTTCACTATAATCTGTAGACAAAATGGGAATTTGCCTGTGGCGCCCAACCTGAAAGGGGCGAAAATGCAGAATTTTTCTTTATTATTATTGTTATTATTATTTTGGTTGTCTTTTATGTAATGATGAGGCATTAGCCTAGGTGCTCAATCTTCATGAAGCCCCCAAAGAGGACGATAGTGTTTTTGTTTTTTTGGGTGGGTCTTCGAAATTGCCGGTAGTCGTAAAAAATAGTAAAAATTAAAGAAAAAGTGCCACATTTTGTGGAAAAAGTCAGTTTATTGTACCAGTTTCATAAATCATTTAAATCCGACAACCATTTATACAAAAGAATGGTCTTTGGTATTCAGGCCTAAAAGATCGTATACCTACCTACAACTTGGAAACTTTCACACATATACAACACGAACACACAACACATTCAGAATTCTTGCGCAGGTATGAAACAGGTTCTTGATGATTTCCTTTAGTCAGTTTGAGATCTACTTTCAAGACGGAAACGGGCTTAAATCACAAATGTTGACTTAAAACCGTAGACAATATTTCTTTCAAAAACATATTTACACCCGAAAAAAAAAACATCTTTCCCGGTTGTATTCGTGAATTTTTTGTTTAATGTGTACAGTGTGACCATTCTGGATAATTCTTGAAATTTTCACAGATAAAAGAGAAGAAACAAGAAGTAAAATGCCGTGTTCTGCTGTTACTTTAAGTTTAGCCACAATTACTTCCATTATTGCTGTTGCCCTATTGGCCATTGCTTTTGCTACAGATAATTGGTTGTATATTGAAGTAAAACGGACTAATATACAGGTAAATGATTTATTTTAAAGATATTCTTAAAAAAAACATGGCATCGTATATAATGAAGGTATGTAACGGTGTTGGAAGGTTTCACGAGTTATTAATTAATTGAGTAAACTAAGCGTTGCAAGAGTCGAAAAGAGAACCTCTTCAGCTTGACTGATTCAAGAATCCCATTGAAATATAAAAACGAACAACAAATATAGAAGAATAACTAGGGATATTTGTGGTACCTGTAAACCTTGTAAAGGACTTTTAACCTTGAAAGGGATGCTACCAAAACAAGCATCATAACAATACTAATTAACTGTATTTATAGTTCCTCATTACCCAAAATTGTGCTTCAATTAATACAGTTATTATACAGTATTACTTATATACCTAAATGTAATTCTAATACGTGTATAAAATAATTATTGATTAAGCCAACCAAACCCACATACCGGAATGATTAAATGGTATTATTGCATTGAGATACCAAAGCTGAACAGTTACGTAAAAATACATATCCATACAATAGTGAACGTAGGTCGACGATTAATTATTTATTGCGTGATCGCATATAAAAATAAATCTACACACATTGAAGAGAAAAGAAAGTGTCAAATATTGAATTAACAAAACGAAAAAAACAAACGAATCTTCTCAACTTTCAATAGAATCCATCAACAATAAGACTTAAAGATTCACCAAATATCTGTAGAGCGTGAAAATATTCTCAGTTCTTTTTTGTCGAAATGTGTGTATGCGTGTATAGTCAACTCAGAATTTTTGTGAATATTAGCTTATTAGTCAAATTACTTTGTGGTACGGCCCAACTGTAGCAGCAACAATAGATAATCTTAATTTACAATTTTAGCTGAATGTCTCTTTTCTGAAAACTACCTACTCTTAATCGCCATCCACACGCTCCAACTTCCTGATGACGATATTTGTGTAAACTGGGTTTTCAGTAAACATTCCGACGTATGCATGGCCTACTACTCCAACCCGCTGGCATACAGAGACCCCAGTTTGCTCAGTATCTCCATCAGGAAGTTAGAGTGTGTGGATGTCGTATTACGAACGGATCTCGCTTTTTCTAAGCATGTGTTTACGGTTTTAAATTATAAAATTGTTCATTGTTGCTGATGTAGTCCTACCGCAAAGTAATTTGTCTCTAGAAGTCAATATTCACAAATTTTCTAAGATTAGTATACGTTTGTTATTTATTTTAATTATAATAGAATATATATTAACAGTTATTCTTGTTATAATTGAAAAGTCTCAGATTTCTATTTCATTCCTAACGATTAAAGAACGTAAACAACAACCACCATAACGAATAGTGGAAAATATAATACAAACAACAATTATTTACGTACGTATATCTCTTCTATCTACCTACCATGGGAAAAATCGACAAAATACCATTTATATACACATAGCTTTCATTTTAATATAGTCTTATTCGATATATACGTACAACTTACCATCTAGGTAGGTCATTAAATTTATTGTGGCCTCAATTTCAAAAAAAAGATCCATCATGAATGATGAAAAGAATTGAAGCTATATGAAGAAGAGATACAGCGAGTTTTATCAAATATGCCGACATACATGGATGTGTGTTGAACAGACACACAGGTGGAGGTTATGACCTCCTCTTCCTATACCTACGACAGGTGGACATCCATTTGACAATACTGTAATTATGGAAAGTTATGTTAATTAAAGAAATACGCCTCTTTTTTGGTTTGGTTAGAAGTTTGGAAAGTGTCAGTGCAAATTTTTTTATGCACCATTAAACTTGATGACACTCATAGTAATAGAACGATAAGATTTGAATTTAGTGAAAAAATGATACCAAATATAAAATGTTTACAAAAAAAAAAATGAGAACCATAAACGGAAATAATAAATCAACAGAGATTAGAAAAATGTAATCTTGATGATAATTGTCGTTACAGTTCTTGCCTGTGCACAAATCTGTTTTATCTTGAAAAGCTCACCTATGGTTCTAGTTAGAATCACTGAGCTATCTATGGATTATCTTTAAAGGATAACTTAATTCTGCCTCACCACCAAATTTTATCGTTTTCTCCTCATCATCAGCTTGTACAATATTTATATCAGGACCAACCTAAAAAACGGTTGTACGACGGCACCCAGCGGCGCAATACACTGCAGGCAAAAAATATATTTGCTTAAGGCTTCAACTTAAAAGGGGCCCCAAAAAAGGCGAAATGGAGATTTTCTTCTGGTTGTCTGTTAGATACTGATGAGTCATTCACCTAAAGCCTGAGTGTTAAAGGGGTGTGATGCCATCGATTGATGGGGCCCCTAAAGTTTATTTTACCGGAAGCCTAACACTAAACAAAAATCTTTTCATTTTGATAACTGAGCGACCTTGCACTGGGCCGCAATTTGAAAGGCACCCCAAAGAAGGCGAAATGCGGATTGTCTTTTAGCTGCCTCTTAGATGATGATAAGACATTTACCCAAACCCTCAATCTTAATTGGTTTATCGTTCTCAGAGCCACAAGTTCTTTAACGCCTAGATCTCATAATTGATATTCATATTGATAACCGTTCGACTTTGCCCTGGGCTCCGCAAAACTTTCAACCGACCCTGATTCATATTAATTATCAACTTTATCTATAATTTCACTATTATTTTGGAAGTAATTGTGGAAACTACTTTTTGCAAAATCATTATCATCTTGTTAATTTACTAAGGGAAAATTCCGGAAACTGGTAGTGAGTAAATGAAAAAAAAATCAATCGAAATAAGGAAGAACTGCCTGATTATTTGATTTGATTTCTTAAAACAAACAGTAATGTTTCGCATGATTGCACTTAAACGAGCTTATCATTCGAAATTATTTCAATTTCTATATAAAAATGATAACAATGTCAAATCATGTTTTTTTATAGTGAAATCGTATTTACTTACGTAGAGAAAAAAACTTTCAATCGATACAAAATTAATATAATTGTAAAAATACAATGAAATAGAGCAGGTGACTTCAATAGTAAATCAAGACACAAACCAAATGCGGTTCGCTTTTCCACTTTCAGTCCTTTCCAACCGTGTTAAATTCAATAAAACTTTATAAATTAGATCGGTTTTTTGTTTATATTTGTTGAGTTTTCTTGAAATTCTACATGTATGCTTGTGGTTTCTCTGCAATTATCAATTAATTATTGAAAAGTCCACACCTATTTTTTATTATAACTAAGATTATCTAACAGTCTTCCTGTTTTGTTTGAATAAATTTAAAAATCCATTACTTTTCAATGTTATATTTTGCATAATAATACATATACCTAACTTACAATTATAGTGCAAATTTTTTTTTTGTTGAGATTGCGTTACCCAAAATTCCATAAGAAAAATTCAGACGACCAGGTGAATTTCCCGTTATTTCTACCTGAATCACGTGTCCAATTGATATTATATTATCGTTGTCATATTTTTCTTGAATGAATTAATAATATTCAATAATAATATTCTTAAGTGTCCTTGTTTGGTTTTGTTATTGCAGGAAGGAAATGTTGATAGAATTGATCAATTAGAAAGTCAATGCTAATATGTGTTTTTTTTTTGAACAAATTTTTAGTTTTAGATATTATTTTTCTAAACAATCACATAATAAAATATCGAATTATTATAATAATTTATATTTATTGATAAATAATAATGGATATTTTAAATATGTTGTGAAAAGAATAAAGGACAACAAATACCGATAGGTATGTGGTGGCATGTTCTACTTTTCCTTCAATGTTGTAAGTTCTCTCCACTTTATTAAGACTTGTGTCAAATGCAGTTGTTGTACCTATATGTTTTTTTAATGTTTAGATATTATGCATCAACTAATTTAGAAAGTTGTTGATTTAGATTCAACAGAAAAGAAAATACCTACAACAAAAATGAAATTTCCCATATGATTTTTTTTACCTTCTATTACAATCAACTATAGATACATGTACCTATATAGTTGTCTAGTTGAGATCTTTTACCAAACATTCTTTTTTAAACGAAGCATAAAATATAGAAGAATTTTTATATGAACATCGTCACGCTCATATTTTTACCGATGAACAGTAAAATAACTTGTGCTTGTAGTGTAATTTTTATGTTTTAAATAAGAAACGACAAGTTCTATTGGAATGTATGACCGTCCTTGGCTCTCCCACACTATATAACGACCTGTTTTCAATTAATTCCTATTATATGATTTGCAAAAAAAAATTGTTTAAAAAAGATTCTAATATATAATTATTTTTGTATTTATTACAGAATTCTTTAGGCAAATATTCCGATGTTCAAAGTAAAGCATTATTAGAAAGTTTTACTACCAAGTATTATTACTTTACTAGGACGAAAGGATTATTCAGGATATGTTATCCAAAGGACCGTCCAAATGCAGGTATGTTAATATTATTATTATTATTATTAAATTTTTAGGTGAAATAGTCACGATTGTGACGGTCTCTTTCCTATTATTTGCATCACGTTCCATAATCATCATCATCATTATCATTATCATGATCATAGCCATTCATGAGAATCCTGTATCGGAGACTGTTATCTCTTGCGAATTCCAGTCTAGTAGATCATTAATTTGGCGGTATAGGATCTCTAAACTAACTTGGCAATTCGGAATCAAGCAGTGAGACCAAAACAAGGATCTACCATAGAAGATAATTTATTGATAAAAAACTCGATTTCTGAAGAGGCAGGTGGTTAGAAAATGAATCTCTTGAAATAATGGTCAGTGTGAGAAATTGTAAGAACTAGTTTGCCCTTGATTTTCCCTTCAAATCTTAAGAGATTTTTGCATCCAATCAGGACTACCAAGTCATTTTCGAAACTAAATTGAAGATTTATTATCAAACAATTTTTTTCTCCATTTACAATTCCAGTTTAAAAGATCCTTGATTATTTTTACGTTTTACCTCACACGTTTTGCATATTTTATGGTTTTGTTTTTTGCATTTGCTTTCACAGTTCTTTATATTTCAATTTTTGGTTTGATGTTCTATTCATCTTTTTGTTGCTCTCTGTTTTTCTATAGTAGTACATATATATTGTGTTTATCTTTTTGCTATCATTATTAGAATGATTTTCCTTTCCAATTCAACTGACCCTAATTTTTGTTGATTTTCGCTCACTTTTTGTCAATCAGTTTCTTTCTCCTTCTTTTTTTTTTGTTAACATTTTTTTGCACATTCTATGTTTGTTTGTCTACTAATTAGATTAAAGTTCAATTTATATTTTAACATTTAAATCAATTAAAATTAATGTTAAAATACCGGATTTATGATGCAAAAAATGAGTTGTAAGGATAAATATTTTGTGGTCCAGGATTCTTTTTTTATTCGAATTATTTTAATGTTCTTCTAATTTATTCAATGTTTGTTGTAATATTTGTTAATTTTCGATTTTTTCTACTAATTTTACGACTTTACTGGATTTCTTAATTAAATTCATTTCAAGTGTCATATAAATATTTTAAGTTTATCCAGAATTCCATTTATTGAGATTCGACTTTATTTAAATGAGTACCTATATGAATAATCATTTCTAACAGGATTTCGTCATTTTTTTTTGTAAAGAATTTCGTGGATTCACTTTAGTCATTAAAACAGTAGTTTAAATCTAATAGTAACTGTAAAGTGTAAACCTATACGCGACGCCACGCATTACAGCGAGACCGAATTGAGTGGACTGTCCTTCCAAAAGCACCGATTCTTTGAAAAAAAAAGTGATGCATGTGTAACGACGTGTTCAGCACTCCTGTCGTCACCGTTCAATGACGGAATTGTCGTCGAACAATTGGAATTTGCAGCTTCTGATTGGTTGTCGTGAAACTTGGGGGCTACAATGATTAGAGTGTAGGCACAATTGTCTAGCAATTCTTAGTTTCTGATTGTGAGTAGTTATCGCATCGCATCGATGTTTTTAATCAAAAAAGGAACAGTCCCGTCGATTCCGTCCGGCTGTAATACGCAGGACTACTAGCAGTTGGTATTAATCCTTGATCATTTCAATAAATTTAGAGAATTATTTGCGATATTGCTTATTACAAAATAATTCTGAATTACTGTCTTAAGTCATTAGTTTTATTACATTTCGTTATTAAGAAAAAATATTAGTCACGCTTTCAGTTTTATTATAGATTTTTAATTTTCCCATCCATATTATTGTTCATTTTTATGACTTTGTGCTTGTTTGTCATGCTATTTTAAATTATTATTAACTTTTGCTTTTATCATTATTTTCCGAAAATTTTCAATATTTCGAATTGAATTTCTTCTATTTGTGATTTATTTCCTCTCCTCACTTTTACAATAAATAGAGTTTAAGAAACACTATAACCTTAACATTAATGCAAAAATTTAAAACAATACCTCTGGATTTTCTGCATATTTTTTTACAATACACCTATTTCATTCAAGGTTGTAACTAATTACCGATAAGTGGCAATTTTGCGGTGATTAGTTCCTACGTACGACAATATGGTTTATACAGGATATCCCACTAAATTAGGGTACTTATAAGTAGGCGAACATAACATATGCGTTGAGAGTTGCAATCCTGAACGCTGACCCATTATACGTCTGCCATTTTCGTCTTGCATTCTACCAATTACAACAGGATCAACGTAACACAGTAAGGAAGCTAAGCAAGGCAGCGGGGTGCCAATGTTTAAGGTGTCTAACATACGAGGAGTATCGAAAAGCGAAATAAGGATACAAAAAACGGGAGCGTCTCTAAACGCTGTCATCTAAGCCGTTCGGTATTCCTGAGAGTGGTAGAGTAGCGAGCACTGCGCTCCAACCGCGCATTATTACCCCACATGATGCCCCATATAGGTACGGTGACCATATTTTTGTTTAAAAAATAAAGGACAAACCCTCTAAAATCAAAAAATTTACCTGCCTCTAGGATTGGCATACAAATACAAATCACAAGATACTACGAAAAAATTTTTCAACCAATATTATCCACTACAATAATGTAAGTTTTGTTTTGCTACATTCAAACCATCAACGCATTTTTTTTATTATCTTGGATAAAATTTAAATAAAAAAGCCTAAAAATTGAATATGTAAGGGAAAATTGATTATGTAAAGGACGATTTATATAAATAAAGGACAAAATTGCGTTTTTACAAACTAAATAAATCTAGAGGACAATGCTTCCAAATAAAGGACTGTCCTTTACGATAAAGGACGGATGGTCAGCGTACATATAGGTAGTCATTTTCATTTCTAAATATAACCTAAGAAAACTATACAGTTGGATTCAAACGTAACTCTTCATCTTTATCTTCATCTCTAAGGAGTTGCTTGGCAGTTAAAATCAATTCAAACCAAATCTACATCTTTATCTTCATTTTCATGTTCTCCCCACCCATTTACAGCTGACCAACTCGGCCAATAGTAGATGAATTCACATAGTAAAGGATAGGGATATAAACTTGCGACAGGAACAAGGATAGATATATGATTTAAATGTGCCGCTAAGCTTGCTGTGCGAAGCAAGCAAATTCTTAAAGAGTGGGGACGCTTGAATTGAAATAAAGAGAGAGAATAGATAAAGATGTAGTGTTGCTTTGAATCCAACTGATAGATTCTTTAAGTAGAGGATGGGACATTTAAATGAAGCTTTGTTGTAGGAGCGAGGCAAATACTCTAGTGCCGGCCCTGATTACAAATAAAATTTGATTTCTTTCACAAATAGAGAAATAGAAAAATCTCTTTTCATTTAGAATGTAGAACGAATACAATAACATTTTTATGTTTCAAATTTCATCAAAACTAGTCGTCGTAATACATTTATAACGACTGATTGTAGAATTCCGTCGGAGTAACTGGTATCCGTTATATTATAGTTTCTTTAAAGATTAAAATCAGAATTGTCATAAAAAGAATTTGAAATTTTCACTTGATTTTTTCGTAATCATTTTTATTACTCAATTCTCTCACACACATACACTTATATACAAACAATACAATATTATACATACTGGACGACTATTTGAATAAAAAGTTAAAGGAACTAGTACTGTGTAATTTAATGGTTTAATGAAATTGTTGTTGATTGGACTGAAATTTCCGTTATTTCACATATAAATTTATGTAGAAACACAAAAATCTACTTTACTATTATACTATAACGTTATAATAGCAATAACGCTAAACTCGAGTATTGATCTGTCTCTATTATTATTATTATTATTATTATTTTGTTACAGTAAAAACATACTTAAGTCCTGTTGAGACTCATTGTAATAATATCAATTATTACATACCAGATGAGAACAATGAAACTAGAGATTTTACGGATGATGCCTGGACAAGACTACGTAAGTTTATTCATTAAAATTTTTGTGTTGCATTAACAAGTTTTTGCACAATTCATATATTAAGGCTAGCGGTAACGTTAAATTCTGATAGACAAAGAAGACCACTAAATAGGATATTTGTGCAATTTGCATTCCTTTTTCTAATAAGATTTAGCGTTATCGTTGCACCGTTAATGTATGTATACCGCAAATTATTTCAAATACCTAATAATAATCTATTAAATTATTCAATCTAAATAGTTAAATGATTTCAATTTACAGTTGTTAATAATTAAACATCTGTTAAATCTATTACTTGAAATTATAATGAAAACCGTTCGTTTTTGTGTTTGTATTTCAGATATGGGCCGTTCAATGATAGCACTCTTTATTATTGCATTTATTGCTATATTTGCCGCTTTTTGTACTGGTATTACTGGATGTTGGCGTCGATCACCTAGTAATATTACAGCAACAGCTATGCTTATGTTATTAGCTTGTAAGTTTGTCTTAAGATCATTGACACTCTTTTTTCCCCATTATTATTATTTTTTGTA
>JAZBHA010000491.1:7986-30445 GCA_037464855.1 Iselma pallidipennis | reverse complement strand
TATTATTATTCAATTGCCAATCAATGACTATATGAAAACAACAAAGAGACAAGGATAGATGATGATTGTTGTGTTGTTTAAATATTATAGGTTTATTAAGTGCTGGTGCAATGGGCTTATGGCATGGTGTTGAATATTACGAAAAAGAAAAAGTTGTCGGTGAGGAATTCTATCAACAATGGAGCAATGTAAGTTTAACAATCACAAAACTGAATGGTTTTCAAACTAAAATACATGACTACAACGTCTGTAAAACATTTACAAATTTCGATAAAAATACAAGTGTAAGCTTTAAACTTCCTTATCGCGCTCATAAATACGCTACCGTGGGTGTGGTAAGGATCAGCGACCTGTTGATTGTAAGTCATGTGAAAAACGTTTGAAAACCATCGATTTTCTATTAAAAAAAATCTGTTTAAAAACCGGCAAAATCAATATTTTGAAACAAAATTTGTCAAAAATTTAAAAAACCACCAAAACTTTAGCTACTTCAAGAGAACAGCGAAATTATGATCGATTGGAGTTTCATCTTAGCCTGGTTGGGTGTATTTACAACATTTGGTGCATCATTATTATTTTTCTTCGGTGCTTGTTGTCTGAATGGTGAAAAAGAGAAAGAACAATTAAACAACGTTCAATATATAATGCCAGGTTTGTTGGTTTTGTTCATAATAATTTATTATCTTTCATATTCATTCAGGTACTGCGTGATAATACCCGTATCAACTATGATTGGAGTTATATGGTTGCCTGGGTTGGGGTGGGATGGTCATTGGTAGCTGCCATTTTGTTTTCTGGAGCCGCCATATGTCTTAGAGGCGAACGGGAACGGGAAGAAGCTATCAACATGCAGTACTTAATGCCTGGTAACTTTCCGGATTGGGGGGTGTTTCCTTTAACTATCTTCCTTCTACCTTTTTTTAAAAACATCTATGTAAATTCAACAATCGTTGTGTTCAGTGGTGGATCTTGGAATTTGGGGACCCTGAAACTTGTGTTCTCTGGCCGATTTCTCCAACGCGGATCAAACGTGTGATACGGTATCATACCGACCTTTGATCCGTGTTGGAGAAATCGGCTCTGAGGGTCACTGAAGCTTCAGAGGACTTGAAACTTGAGCTTCATTAGTTTCATAGTGGATCTGCCACTGGTTTTGTTAATATTTACAAATAACCAGTGCTATGGCTCTATCTTTACTGTTTTTGTTTTGTTGCTTAAACTTGAGCTTTAGCTTTGATATCTCTTATCATTTTTTAAATCAAAATCAACCTCTTATAACAACAAAAAGACTAAAACAAAAAAAAAACGTTGTAATATATTTCATACCATCGTATCATCTATTCAAACTCACTCAGTTACTTGAAAATAGAAAAATTTTAGAGTGTCAACAGTAAACCTTCCCAATTATTTCCTATAAATTAAACAATAAATTTGGGACTTTTTTATTAACCAAAAGCAATTTTTACAGTATATCCTCAAAAACAACAGTACGCCTATGCTGGATATCCAGTACCAGCTCCTCAAGCCTATACCGGACCATATTATACAACAGGATCAGCATATGGACCTTACAATTATTAAGTATTTCTTTTGGGCAATTTTGATTCAAATTTATAATTTACAACAATCAAACAGCATGTCTACATGTGTTCACAGTGTAGTTAAATATATATTTTCCAACATATAAATAATTTCAAAATATTTGTAAATAGTTTGAATGGTTAATTTTTGCAGGATAATGACATACGTCTTAACGGTTTTTCTTTTTTTTTTAATTTACGCATATTTATGTCTCTCTGACAAAGTTAATATTGTTGATTTTCATTGATTAGTTTTAGAGATTTCGCCATTTTTTCCCAATTTACAAAAAGCTACAAAACAACGATCAAATTAAATACTTACAATTAGATGTGTAAAAAACTATATTAATTTGTAATATGACTGTATTTTTATAATTGTTAGTTATCTATATATACGTATTTATGTCATTAGTTAGGATACAATTTGTATTTTTTTTATATTTTATACCATAATTTCATTTCAGTATGTACTTACGACAGTTTCATTATTGTTGACTGTTTTTTTTTTTTAGATTTGGAACAATTTTTTTTTGTTACAAATATCGAAATTCATTAAAAATAAAAATATAATTGAGGTGTAATAGGATTTTTTTCTAAACTTGACCCGGTTTTCTCATAATTTCTACGTAGAGATAGGAACAGGACAGAAGTGCCTCCGTAGCTGCCGTAGGGATGGTTTCTATAACCCCAGTTACACTCAGCGCCCTAAATGCTGCAATATCTGCAACTTATTTTGCGTTGTTATTTCTCTGGTTTTCGTCAACCAATTACAGGTGCGGAAGGAAGGACTACTTGCTGTCCTAGGCTAAAAACTCCAAACCAGGAGACTGGGAAGGACATCTCGAAATTCTAAAGCGAATGCAAACAGGATTTCTAGTAAAACCATCAGACCTCATGCTGAAGAAATTTGACTTCGAAATTCTCTTCAGCATGGCCACAGTTAGACCGCAAATCCTCCATCTGGTATACAGATAGATCTAAAACGGCCAAAGGAAGGAATTTGCGGATCCAATTACAGGGCATCCTTGTAGATGTAGATGTAGAGATTTAGACGGAGCTGGGTCTCCCCAATTGTATTATACTTAGACTCCAGTGGTCCATTATAAGCCCCGATTTTCACAGTTCCCTACAGTCCTGAGCCCTTAATAAAGCCCAGAATGTCTCCAATGGATAGCCTCTGTACCTTCTGTGGTTCGATGAACGGCAGCCTGAACCAGTGGTACCTCGCACAGCATATGAGCCGCCGTTTCGTCGTCCTCTGAGCATTTCTTGCATGTGGTATCATCTCTGACGCCCAACATTGTAAGGTGCTTGTTTAAGTGGCAATGCCCCGTTAGGATTCCTAGCACTTTTCTTAAATCAGCTCTGTTTAATGACAGAATCTGTTTCGAAAGCTTCCTGGAAGGACCTTCTATAAAGCTCCTTGTCTGTTGTGCCTTCGGTTATTCCAACCAGTAGTTTTTGTGGGCTTTGCTTACAGGGCATCCTTGGCCTGTGTTTACGAACCTCAAAGGTGCACAGATCTATATCTCAACAAACAGCCAGGCGGTGTTGAAAGCTCTAAAGCCTGTAACCTCGAGCCTGAGAGTGTCACCAATCTCTGAAGCAACTGGCAAGGGGCAATAAACTTGTCCTCACATGAATGCCAGGATATCAGGTAATTGAAGGAAACGAAATAGCCGACGCCTTTGCAAGTACAAGCGCAACGACCCTACCTGTAGGCCCGGAACTGTTCTATGGGCTAAACAAAAGCCACAGAAATGAGTAGATTAGCAGATGGGAAAGGGGCATCAAAATGCTCAACTAAAGACAATATCTAGCTATGCGGCAGGCTACAAAATTTATTGACTACTCCCCTAAGAAGCTTCTTGACCTAACTAGGAATGAGCTAAGACTCATTACGGGACTTCCAACTGGACACTGCCCAGTCAGATACCATCTCAAGAACCTAAGCAAGTCTGACAGACACAAGACTCACCCTCTTGGGCAATGTGACCCTGTCGCCTGCCAAACTGAGGAAGAAGTCTCCCAGACCCATAACCAACTTTTGAAAGAAGATATCGTTTTTGGGATACCAATAGATAGAAGGATATGAACAATAGACCAACAATGGTCGCAGTTTAGGAAGGCAGAACATCCAAACGACGCCAGTAACCCAATCTAATCTAATCAAGGAACAGGACAAATCAAATAAAATCTGTCTGTTTTCAAAATAAATATTGCAACAAAGATTACATAATTTACTACAAATATACAAAAAAAAATCGATATCTAAAATTTACTAAATAATAATAAGAATAATATGTGATAATCATTAGTTATTATAGAACAAAATTGAAATAAAAAGCTTTACGGCATAATATCCACATACCTACCAATCATCTAAACTTTAAAAGTTTAGAATTCACTGCATTCAAATAAATAACAAAAATTTTGCCGTTTATTATCAATTATTTCTTGTTTCTGTCTCAAGATAAAATAGAGATAGATATATCACAGCAATCAACTAATAATAATAGTAATAATAATAATAATAATAATAATAATAAAACAATTACATTCACTGGTATAAAAAAAAAGAATTTAAAATTAATTGTTTCTCTTTATCACAAAACAAGTGTTGGTCATTCAATATTTTTATCAAATTCTAATCATTTATTTATTATTTCGTCTTCTTGCAAGAAACTATATTATTTCCATCCTCATCATTCAGTCTTGCGTGTAAAATTTTTGAGTATTTCACAAAAAATTAGTGGCAGTGCACAATTTTCCTCGTTTTTTTTTTTGAATTCTTAATTAAATAATTGTAAATGCTGATGATATCAATAATAAACACAATATAACTAAATTGTTCATTGATAGTGATAATGATGGTGATGATGATGATGATGTTGATAATGATGGATAGTCTTTATATGGTAATTTTTCACCAATATCATTACCACCTTCTAAATTACTAGAACAACCCATCCAGAATGGTGCTGATGGTTTCTGTTGTTCATGTTCTACTCTCATGAATAGATCGTTGAATTTCCAAAAACCTTTACCTTTAAAGAAATACGTTTTACCTGCAAAACAAATTAACTGAATATTTAGAAACAACTGTAGATTCAAATTAATTTACCATCTTTCCATTGGAAAACGGCATCAATATCAGTTCCAACACCTTTCCACATCGACATATCACGCGGATAATCCAATTCAACTGTACCAGCATCTTCATCGAATCGCCAATATAATGAACCACTATAAAAATACGTTTTACCATTATGTCCCCATACCATTGCACCATCGATTTTCTTTAATGTTGGCGGTAAACCTAGATGTGTTAATGATTTCGGATAACCATAATCTAAACGATTACCAGTAAATAGATAATAGTGAGCATCAATAAAAAAGACGATTTTATTATCTGGACGTTCATAAACAGCATCGACATGTGTTAAATTTGATGGTAAACCATGCCATAATCGTGTTATTTTTGCTGGATAACCGGGCAGTAATTTATCATTATCAGCACCGATACGCCAAAAGTATTCATCTTTAAATATAAATACTTCACGACGTATTACAGCAACTGAATCGTAACTAGTATCACATGTATCTGGTGGCTTTCGACCACCATGGGATTCTTTATCATTTCTATTATTGTGGTAATTATATCTTCGGTCTGGGTGTTTCTCAGGATTTGACGGTGGTAAAGTTGGATTTCTGTTACCATGATGTTTTGGTGGTGGTGGTGGTGGTGGATGTGCTGGACGATTATGATAAGTCGGACGTATTTTGGGGTAGTGAGGTTTCTTGTCAGGACGCATCGGTTTTCTTGGATGTTGCGGTTGATAAGGATCTTGTGGTGGTCTATTTGAGTTCGGTCTATGCGGATAGTAAGGATAATGATGAGGATTGTGTGGATTATAAGGATATCGGTGTCTTGTTGTTTGTATTCTTGGTGTTGTTGTTGTTGTGGTTGTAGTAGTTGTTGTTGTTGTAACTGGTGGCCTATATGGTTTGATTGGTTCCCATTGTTTATCAGGTCGTCTGGCTCCTATAGAAAAACCATTATTTAACCAAATAATTAATTAATATGCTGGTAATTACCGTAAAGTAATTGGATCGCTACACGATCATCGTCTGGTAAATCATAATCAAAACCATTTTCCATTTCTTTATACCATGGGTACATTAATGCACCTTCTACCGAAGAATGTTGCAAACCTAATGAATGTCCAAATTCATGAGCGGCTACATTAAACAAATTTGTACCTGAAATACCAAAAAAAAACATATATAAAGAAAAAATCTAAAAGCGCCTATCCTGTCGTCATTATCATTATTAAATTTTTCTAAACAGAACTCCAACATAACACCGGATGCTACTATCTCATGCATACTAACACACATTACCGTCTGGATAGTAAAGTCGCCACTTAACATGTGTCCTTCAGACTCTTATCAAACAGTCTCCCTCCCTTATATGTAGATACAACGCATCATGCGTAAATTTAGAACTTTTCCGTGTTTAAATTACCTTCATCGCTATTTGGATCTGTTGTCCATGTTTCATCAGCATCAAAATGTACATCAATATTGCGTCCATCATCGTTTGGAAAGAAGGCGTGTGCCAAAATTACCCCTTTACCATCAAAGGGGAATTTGTCGCCATGCTCGCGACTGAAAACAACAATTACAAAATATAATAATAATAATAATAATCGTTTGCCACTCTGGTACAAAGGTTTTTGATAACAAACAAAACCGATAATAAAATTATTTCCATTAATTGTGAGCTCTGGACAGTAAAACGTAACGCGTTGATTAGATCAGGGCCGGCGGAACGCAGTAAGCAGGTGATGCTGGGCATAAAGGCGCTTGATATAAAGGGGCGCAAATGGTAAGGGTAGCTTGGACGGAAATGTAGTTCAACAAAAAAATGCTAAATTAACATGAATTTAATAATGTTGAACATTATACAAGTACCCTAGCGCCGGCCCTGGATTAGATGTATATTTCCAGATGGCTAGTTTAATATTTATTATTCGATAGAGGTCAATCAACGAATCACGTTCCGCTAAAAGTGCGACTAGACTAAAAAAAAAGCGGATCCAATTGTAAGTAGGTACCTAGTTGCTCCTTTATTTTTAAATAGAAAAGGAAAAGTTAGGAGGGCAAGAATCTCTCCGTCCAGTCATACCTTAAGGACGGTAATAAATCGAAATGTTGTTGATAGGAAAAAGTTTGATTGTTGTCGATAGTTAGAAGTTTCACCGAACATTCGGAAAAACCATTATGTAAGCCTCTTTAGCTCAGTGGCAGAGCACTGGTCTTGTAAACCAGGGGTCGTGAGTTCAATCCTCACAGGAGGCAAACTGTGTTGAAATCGACTTTTTTATATAAAAAACAAACTTAATTTTGAAACAAACCAGTAATGTGACTAATTATTATTATAAAACAGTTACATATTTCTTGAAAATGTTCATAAGGAACGCAAAAAAAAACGATAAACCAATAATTTAATGACTAAAATAAAAATCTATTTTTGGTTTATGAAATGATTTTAAAAACTAAAAAAAAAGATTGAAGTCAATCTGTCTACGTGTCTGTCTGTCTGGCTGACTGCCTGTCTTCGTCTTATAAACAAAAAATTAGGGAACAAAACTGAATCAAATCTCTTAGCCACTCGGTGCATCAGATTGGGACGGAATCCATGCGACTATCACGTCATTTTTAAAAGCACTGGTTTTTATGAGAAAAATGTCGCATCCGTGAATCTTCAGATGTTTGGAACAAATGTAGGCTGCCATAATAACCAATACTTTAAAAAAAGACGTGACAAACCTATCGACTCGGGTCCGCTCAGGTGCATGAAATAGCTTAAGGGGCCGTAGCCATAATAGTCCTGTAAGGCATCTAAAAGTTTAGGGGTAAACTCAACCCAACCTTCTATTATCCACCAGAAAAAAGGGAAAAAAGGATGTATGGTAACCCCTAAATAACCACAAATAATGGACAAAAAATTCTCTTGGGCTACCCCTCTGCTTACAGCGTTGATCGTTTATTGCACATGAAACTTTTAGATTGCTTTTAAACTAATTTTCAAACATAATTAATTTAGTCACAATATTGTTTTATTTTTGTCGATTTTTAAATAAATTAAATTTAGGTATGATATAATAAACAACGTATGGTAGTCTGGATTATATAACACCACTTACATACAAAATATATGTAGTTTAGCGGAAACTACTACTACTACTCTTACGGCAATTAATTAAAAAGGTAGATATCACCTCTCACTCTACAAATAGAGAGGAAACTGTCTTTCGCCTCTTTTTTAGCCCAAGAAGGGGAAAATTAGGAGAGAAAAATCTCTCCGTCTATTGGCACCCTTATAATTAGAAAGAAAGAAGAAGAAACTATGGAATGAGAAAGTTGAGGAAGAGCGAAACCTAAAAGTACAGTAAAGTTCATGTCAGACTAAGCGAATCTGAATCAATCCGAATCTGACTAACGAACGACCTACACAAGTGTAATCGTCCACCTGTCCTTCAATCCAGGTCAATCTTAGTTCCGATCAATCCAATTCGTCAAACTACATACTTCGTATTGATTCTGATTGATTCAGACTTACTTGGTCTGAAGTCAGCCTAAAGACCAACCAATGCGGAACTACGGAAGCGGGAACGGGAGCGAACTCGGTGTGGGACATGGAAGCGAATTCCCGCAGCAGTGTGCGTGCTTCCATATCTCGCCACACGCTCTTGTCCCGTATTACGGTCGATCCCGTTCCCGTTTTCGCAGTCCCGTATTAGTTTGGGTGAAGCCTAATGATTCAACTTTAAAATCACGTGATTGTAAACATTGCACAGTTTCGGAGCGAAACTTCGTTGTGTTTCTAGTCTTGTTAAATGGAATTTAAAAAAAATATATATGTATTTGCTCCCATCATTCTCATATACATATAGATAGGCCGTTTTAAGAAAAACCAAACCGGCGCATATTGTAGGCGTGTTCGATACATTTCGGCCAATAGAATTTCGATATTTGCAGCGCGGGCTCGTTCCAGTCCCTCTGCGCATTCGATGGTTGGTTTTTCTTAAATCGGCCTATCTATACATACTTATTAAATAAACTTCGATATTAAATCATATAATAATTGCGACTCACAAGTAAAAAGTTATCATCAATATAGTTGAGTTTGATTCAACTAGCTTTAATGAAGTCAATTTAATATTATTATCATCAATATAATACACAAGTATGTATACAAATACGAACATATACCGGGTGTCTGAGCTAATGTGACCCCCCTCTTCCTGATTTTTTTTTAAATTTGCAACATCCCTCAAATACTGCTTAGCTATCACTATGTAACTACAGAAAACTATTGTATTTTTCATTTGTTCTGCAAATCGGAACAATACCAGGAGAGCGGCCACTTTAATTTGGACACCCGGTATATGTAAATTGATGAATGATTGCTTATAAGTATAAGAAAACAAAGATATTAGCTAATTCTTTGTCTTCTTATCTATCAATTATTATGATTATAGTGTTAGTAGATGACATACCTGTAGAAATAGATGCGAATATCAGCTCTATCACTGTCGACTTCAGTGAATGTTAATTTGGATGGTCTTGACCATACCTCGAATGCTTTCGATATAACATACCGGACCTCATAACTGTCCAAATCTCGTAAATTTTTACTCCGTAAACTGTAAACAATACAAACAAATAAAAATTAAATTAAATTATCATCGATCAAGACGACAAATAGTTGTTGTTTAATTGGCGACATTGTAAACAACAAGAAGCGAGAATTTTTTATTATTAAATCAATTTACAACAATAATAATGTTTTGTTCTTCTTTTGTTTTGTTGTTTTGTGGTCTAATTGATGGCAAGTACTTTGGCGATGATAATATCCACCCGGTCGCTCACTCAAGGAGGTTGTGATGGTATTAGAAACACATCACACCCAGGTTGAGTGAGTCACCGGGGTAGATAGAGTGCTTTTATCAAAAACAAAAAATTAAAAATTAAAAATAAAAAATCAGTATTCTAATCGACAATATAATAATTGTAACAGGATGGAATGTAGATTATCATGATGCGGGTATATGGACAACATTTGTCAGTCCGTCAATTAGAAATTATAGAGGTTAGACCTCTCTCTGGTAATAATCAACAGAGTATTGTACTGAAGAGGATGATGACGCCAACTGTTAATCAGGACCAAATTGAAATTTATTCCATTTGATTTTTTTCTACAATAAAATACTGCTTCACGTTCTATTCGAATTCCGTTGGGCGGGGGACAAAAAAAGTTTAATTTCAATTATAGTTAATAGATTTATAGATTTTATCAAAATTTCCTGTTGTACAAATTTAGTTCCGCAACATTTTCCAATTTATTCCCTCAAAATAAATTGATTGGAAATAGATGGTGACAGTATAGGGGAGAAATATTCACGACAAGTTTCTCTCATAATCAAATCTTGACAACAAAAAAACATGTGGGTCTTATCGCGACAATCCTAAAAGGATTTTATTATCCTTGAAACTGTATGTTTCTATTAACAACAATACTAACAAAAAATTAATTCAGCTGACTTTGTTTTCCATTTTAAACTTCCAAAAGATTGAAAAAAAATTAGATAAAAAAGAAAATCACGTACCATAGTTCGGTGAAAATTTTCCAATAGGAAACTTATTGAAATATAAATAAAAATCAAAGCACTCAATAAACATTATTGTGTCGATATTGTTAGAAATTTAGAAACCTTCTCGAATTTATTATCAAACAACTAACTGGCGGTGCTTTTCGATGACGGTCTTTTATAAGCTCCAGGAAACTCCATGTGTATGTGGTGTGTGCGCGCGCTTTTCAGCATTCATAACATCCGTCCATCCACCCATTGAGATGAAGTTGGGAAAAAGATAGAAAAACATGTGACAGAAATAGGGATTGATGAGTGTTTTTTTTTAGCGGGAAAGTCTATCAAAAAATATGGTGCTAGGTTAGCTGATAAATATATTCCAGTGATGATATTTGACTCCTCGTGGAAGAAAAACGCCCCCTTATTCATTTTTTTTTTTGGTCCAATTTGAACTAACAGTTGTAATTCTTTCTGGTGGGACAGAACTGAATTTGGAAAATCTAGAGTTGTTAGTGTTAATTTCTAATTCCCGGTGAAGAATTTCGCTCTCTTGAGATTTGGATCCAATTGGCCGATCGATTCGTAACCCCAACGTTGCGAATTTTCGCGCCGGCAACAAAAAATCGTGTGGGGGAGGCTTTAGGGTACGATAACATGAGGGGATTTTTCTCACCTTTTCTGTCCCCTCTCTGTCTAAACGAAAGAAGAAAGTAGTTCCTTCTTATCTTTTCTATTTGTAGAGAGAGATAGGAGACAAGTTAGGAAAATAAAATACGGCAAATTTTTTTATTGATAACCGACTGGATTGCCTTACAAGTGTTCCCCAAAAATAGTGAAAATTTTAGGAACAAAAGGTGGAAAGCTAAGTATAACAGAATCGAATTTTCAGCGTTAGGATACAATGATATGGGAGAATTTTCGTCTCCTAACTTTTCCTTTTCTTGTTTTCTGTCTTTTCTCTTTCCTATTTGTAGGGAAATAGGTACTGGAGAGAAAATTAGGAAAAATCTCCTGAATAATTTCTTGTGCAGGTGATTCCTTAAACCAGTGAAAATTTTTAAATAAAATGAGAAAAGGGAGGAAAACTATGGCAAAAACATACTGTAGATTCTGACATTGATGCACTTTTACAGTATTTTTTCTGAAAACGACTACAGGACCGAATTCTAGAACCAGAGAAATTTTTGGGTGCTATATCCCAAGATTGTATTATCATTTCCTTATCTTTCTTGTACTGGATTTTGATCAGGACCGGCGCTAGGTACATCGACCCCCCCGTATAGGCACTTTCTTGGTACCTATCCCTAAGTAGGCACCTTCCCTTCGCCCATCACCCACACTGAGCTGTAGCTCTAAATCAAGGGACTTGGAAAGTAGTGACTTTATATTCGAGTGTCGTTATATCCAGGTTTTTGAATGTTCGCGCAGTGTTAGTTATGTCATTATATGACATGTCGTTATAACCGGATTTTAAGTTAATAATTGAGTTTGGTGCCCTTAACTTCAAGCGTCCCTATGCAAATGTTTAGTAGATTTCGTGCTGAGAGCCGGCCCTGATTTTGATCAAATCTTTGCTGAATTGACGAATCTAATAATCTTTTGGAAAAAAGTCGTGATTATGCCAGAGATGGATAATTTTTTATGACTAATCTGTCGTTTCTAATAGAAAATTTCATGCAAAATCAATTAAAATGGAAAAATCTCCATACTATTTCGAATCAAAATCAGATTGTAATAATTAATGTCGTTATGAATTTTTGTAGGCGTTAATATACCAGATATATCAGTAACACTAAAATACCATTCTTATCATAGCATTCCCGATAAATCAAACAGAACACATTTTTTTCCCAAATTTAAATCTAATAATAATAAAGAAAAGAGAATACTTGAAAATTCATCTATCTGTCTGTCTGTCTGTCTTTTAGACTTTGTTCTAATAAGAGTTCCATTATTCTATATAATATTTTATCGCTTATAATCCTATTAAGATGCACTTAGGTAGCTTTTCCCCAATTATTTCCATCATAATTCAATCATACCAATTCCCGTTTTGCCATATGTATGTTCACTTTTAATGAATTAGATATTTCTGTGGAAATCTTAAAAGTCTCAACAGAAAATTAATAAAATCGTTACTTTATTTTAATTAATTTTTTAAAAGTAATTTAAACAAAAAAAAAATGTTATAGCTATGATTATGTCATTCTCTAAATAATAAAATTGACGAGTGGTCAAGTACATGACACTGTCAGAAAAGACATATCTGACCACATATATTGTCGTATATAGGCACACACTTCACGGTACAATCAATTTTAATTAAAATTTTACGATTGATTGTCGTGTTACTTGTCACGGCCAGGTGACAGGACAAGAGATCATGTTGTTATCATCATCATCATTGATGATGGTATTACGATTGATAGCGTACACTTTTCATTGGAAAAACTTGAATTAATAGTGAAATTTAGGTAGTTAATTAATGACAACGAAAAAATTGACGGGCAAACTTACTTGGTTTATTTTTAGGATTTAATTAGAAATTTTCTCTTCTAGACTGGAAAAGTAGGAATGAATAGAATAAGTCGAGTATTATATAAAACTATATAAGAGATTTTCACTAGAAGGGGTGAATATTAATTGAAAGACTCTCTCTGCTGGTGAATTGATCAGGTTGATGATTTTTTTCGTCGTCCTCTCTACTATACCCTTCGTCTTTTATTCGTTCGTAATACTTCAGAAGACGGATTATAGCATTTCTTATAAAAAAATTTTTCATTGAAATGTTCAAGTTTTTAACTGTCTTTTAATATTTGGTAATAAAGAAGGGATTCTAATACCGTTGGGATTTGATGCCATTTGCCCTTCTACTATTATCATAACTTTGGTATTTTCCGTTTAAATGTCAATTGCTGTGTATATATTTTAACTTTATTAAAAGGGCCATTTTTTTTTTTTAATGAATTTTCACAAAGATTGCAAATGCCGCAAATTTAGAAATTAACGTTATTTCAAATATTCATGTTGTTAAAAATTCAACGTACAGGGTGTACCTACTACAGTGACCCACTCGTTTTCGACATCTTTTCAATTTACATTGTGGGGACTATTTTAAACTGGAGATCCTGTATACCCAGGTTGGAGTTCTTCATTACTGTCTATTACAGCAAAACCTCCTTAATCCGGATACTTTATTCTTGGTTTTTTATGAAATTAGTATCTCTTGCATAGGAAATACGAATTATGAGTTACTGTTGTTTAATTAATAAATACAAAAGACGATGGGGAAGACCTGACTATGTGGCAATTGAAGGATTAGAAAAGGGTTGATTAGAAATAAGGGAGGTAGAGGGTGAATATGTATAGTATATAGAAGTGAGAGAAGACCACTCAACACTCGAGTAGGCTTGGTGATGAGAAGAGTCCCCTCAACCAAAGTACTCTGTTGTTGTGTTGTTGTTTGATGGTCTGTAGTGACGTCACATTCATGGGCTACAGAACTAAGAAGGACACTTGAAGTTTCTGGACCTATCCACCTCCAAATAAGCAAATTAAAAATTACTTAATTTTCATTCAATTGTTATTCTAATATTTGTAGTCAGGATTTCCGTATGTCGCACCATTTGGTCAACGTATCAAGTTTCTTTCTACTACATTTCATATTATCAATACTTTTTAGTTTTGATAAAATATCTGGACTATGTCTCTTCATAATTAGTAGTGTGAGTGATGAGGAAATGTGAGAAAATGGAAATGAGATCTTTTAGGGGGTGGTCGTCTATACGTATACAGACACACTTAAAAGATAACGGAGAAAGGAACCAAAGCACTTTACATTCAACCACAAGGCACTTAGGTATGGTTTTTGTGTGTATGACATATTTCAATCAATCTATATAATATACCTTTATAGTTTAGAGATTTTCAAAGGGGTGCGACTAATTTAATTCAAATTGCACAAAACATTCAAGTAGGCTATGAACTTTTTTATTGGAAAATTAATTAGAAATAGCAAATATAGATGTCGTTGTTCACCATAAAACGAAACAACCTTGAGAAATGGACATACGTCTTGTGGTCTGCACCAATTCGTTTTAGGCCCGGTCTTTCTGTTTCCTAGTAAAGTTCCGAATAAATAGTCGTCTAATAGTGTCTTAGCGCTATTTTAGTTATTTGGAACTTTATTTGGCGACTAGATTGTTAGGGACTTTATTAGGAAGTGGAAAGACCAGATCTTAATGGGTAAATTATAGCATCGCCATCATCAGACGTAATTTATTAATATCTTTCCTCGCTTCTTGCTCATTTCTAATTTGATTAAAATTCAATTTCTAGTCTTATTTAATTTTTTCTTTCAATAAATTGTACAAAATCCGATTAACTGCAAGATATATTTTCAGTTTCTCGTTGTAATTATCCATCATCTTACCTCCAAGTTAAGTTCGTATAAGGCCATTTCGGTCCATGTAGAGCATACCGTCGCCGTCGTTGCCATCGTCTTCGTCCACCACCACCTCCTCCTCCACGTGTACTAAAACCACCCGCACTTCTATCGGGTAGTCCACAACGGGGTGTCTCCAATAATTTGATTGTTTTCTGATCTAAACGCCCCGTAGCGGGAATGCCGGCAAACTCTTGCATGTCTGTGATTGCATCACGTATAGAATTCTCTGTACGTAAAGCAAACTCGCCATCTGGTGTTGGTGGCAAGTAACCGAAACGCATCAAATAGTGTTGCTGGAAGAATTCAAAAAAACAACAAGTTGATAAAAATAACAAATTAGATTACTATTTTAATGAGAAGCATACAGAGAGAGGGAGAAAAAATCAAATAAAATTAGATAGAACCATTTGAAATGATAAGTGAGGACTATTAATGTTACCACCCACAATCACATACAGGAAGTGCAAATTATTTTCTTTATTGTTCACATCTCTTTATCCTGCTTTTATTTAGAAAATTTTTCTCTCTCATATTTATTGTTTGTTGTTGTATTTTTTTGTTTTTACGCTATGACTGGAACTTGACCAAGGTTAATTTATTACAATACAAAGCAATATTTCAAATTGTTACACTGTGAGTGAGGGTCTTTTTCGAACAAACACGACAATGACTATTGGAAACAAAGACTCGTCTCTAACAAAAATAGACTGTGTATTGTTCAAAAACCTTTCGTGACTACTATTTGTTCACAAAAAGTTTTATCAATTATCAATAATAATTAAAATGAGCTTAGGTTATCAATTATCACATCGTACGCCAAGAGTTCATTGCTGTAATAAAATATTGGAATCGGTGAACTTATTTTTAAATCTGAAAGCATTTCATTGAAACCGTCTATAAAAAGATAGAGAAAACATTGAGAAATTTTTATTTTGACCTTACTAATAGTTGCATTCTGCCAATTACTATTAGAAATTTTGTAAAATTTAATTTAAACTGTACCGAATGTGCAACAGCATTTTAGACAACGGAGGGCAGTCTTGTAATGCATGTTCTCACAGGTCCCTTTTATAGGCAAAATTGATTGGAAAACATTCTAAACGAATCGACTAAGATGCAATCTGTATTACCGACCTACTTTTTGGTTCATAGTCTGTTTTGACTTGAAATATCATTGTACACCCGATATAGTGACCGGAAATGCCATCATGTCTGGGCGCCATCTGAACCGTTGCCAATACAGTTATAATTTCGGACATTTGCATTTTAGACCTTTCGCTTTTTGTTTTAATTTTTGAATTCGAAATGATTATAAAATTATTGCAGTTAACCTCGATAAGTTGCAATGTGGATAAATATGGGATGATAGATGATCTTATTTGCACTGGTCAGACCTTGACAGATTTATTTCAAAATGAAAATATCGATTTTTCAAAATTTCATCAAAGATCTAAACGATCTTTTAATTGTGTTGGAAAATCTGAATCATCCACTATGAGGGTTTACAAATTTAAATTTTAAAATTGCCAAACAAAGGACCATCAGTTTGGGTGATTATAGTATGTTGAATCATTGTATTTGCAAGGTGATAATTTTTTGTCTGCATCGGGAATGTGTAAATTCTTCTTTTTTTTCTCCTAATTAACGAGTGCAATTCAAATAAATTTGAAATGGTAAACATCTGGCGTACACATTGCTCGTTGACAAAAGTTCAAATCTTTATTAAACAAGAAATAATCACATCTATATATGAGACGTTTTTCAGTAATTTTGAAAAAACCTATTGTAGCTGCAAACGCTAAGAACCGACTTCATACGGTACAATATTTTGTGCAATATTCGATCATGCCATCGCAACGAATATAGTCTGTTCATTCTCGTAAAGTTTTGATCCTTAAGCTGTAAATGCCGAATCCTAAGCAAATACTTCTAAAGTAAGTCTGCTAGAAAATCGATAACAAAATTGTGGTCCCTTTACATGATTTATTATTTCATTGCGATTCAACATTCCTTGTGAAGCTGATTTACAATCTAAAAGGTAAAAACTTTACGAGAATGAACGGACTATAAGTGGTTTTTCGTCTGTCAGTCAATCAAAAGGTACAAATTCCAGTCGTGTTTGTGGTTTTTGATTCGTTGTCGTCGAATTTTGGACGAAATGACAGGAAGTGTTGACGGCAGCATAAAAAGTTCGGACCAACGTTATACTCACCTTACAATACGCAACATTATTGTCAATAATCGCTGGTGCTGCATTCGGTTTATCAAACAGAGTAACGCAAGACGAACAAAGCGAACCTTTATCGATAACAGATGTTTATCGATCATAATCAACATAATTTCTATCAATCAAACAATCACATCACTTGGTTAGTAAATGACCACCACTTGCATAGGAATTTTGCATGCACACGATCGTTACGCCACTGACATATTTACAAGTTCTAGCGCAAGTTCACGAGTTCCTGAAACTACTAAACCATACAATCAAAAATTTAGTGCACTAGAATACTTCTAGATCGTAGTGTAAACAAAAAATAAAATCATTACAAGAACCAACAAGCGAACCTTTATCGATAACAGATGTTCATCGATCATAATCAACATAATTTCTATCAATCAAACAATAATATCACTTGGCTAGTAAATTACCACCACTTACTATGAAGTGTTTTTTTTTCTCTGGCTTATTGAAATTAAATATCAATGATCGTTAAATGAATTCACAAATATTTGGCAGTTGGAAATTAATAGCTTAAAACAGAACAGGATTCAAAATAATCTGCCTTTTTGATGATTATCTTTATTTTGACACTACGGCGAAGCCAAATCTTTGGGACAACCATAGCTTGGAAATGAAATTCCTGATTTTTTTCCAGTTTGAAAAAAGTTAGAGAAATTGTCCAGATATTGAGTTTCCTATCAATAAATTATCACCCGTGACAGATGCTACTTCTTGCTCTATTATTCTACTATTGTTGTGGTTGTTTTATTGTTTCAGTCAAAGGGGCCAAGTCAAATCAATTAAACTATAACACTATTTATTAATTTTATTGATACTCTTCGACAGGACATCCTGTATATTTATACTACATAATCTATTCTAATCAATACATGAGGTGGTCCTATTTTACATCCAATTAAGAAGTCAAGAAAGATACAACATTTAATAATAATCAAACATCTCAATTAATACAGTTAACAGTGGAATCATTTTATATAATAATCATCATGATTGAATCAAATTTCGAAATATGTTATGTCTGGCGCCACTATTATAGATCTTCTCTTCTGTCTGTATGTTTGTCTTTCTACAACTTATTTTATTTAAAGGAAGAAAAAGGAGGAAAAAAACGTAAAAACTGTACGACTTATGTCTGTTTTAAATCAATCAACAATTCAACAGAAATTTTTGTCAATCCTATACAACATCTCAACAGATTTCCATCATATTTCTCAATTTGCCTCCTTCATCCCATCTATCTCTTCTCTAAAACTTAATACAGGAAACATTTAATCAATGATTTAGATGAACTGAAATTAGATAAAGTCAAGCGACGCGACATGATTACAAAATAACGTTTGAATAAGAAGAAGAAGAAAAAAATTGAGCAAACATTAAATAGACAAGGCAAAAAATATTGTATGAGAAATGAATTTAAAAAACGTGCTTGTTAATTAATACAAACTTGAAATGATTCATTTTTCAAGTTTATGAAATAGAATTGAATCCATTAACGGATAATTATATATGTGTGTTATCTGTGTTATCCTGCTCTAAATTTAAAAAAAAAACAACAAGAAAAAATCAAGGATTCAAATGGAAATTTTAATAGAATTTGTGCTGTTTTCGCTCAAAATTCAAACACCACCATATGGTAAATTTAGAGATGAATGAGTCAAACATTATATAGACAACAAGTGTGTTGGAGGCATTAAATAGGACAAAAAAGGGCTCTAATCGAAGTAATGACTGTGTCTCTTTATATTTCTCTCGACAGTTTTTTTTTTCTGGTAACAGTTGAGATATATTACTACAGCTACTGAAGTACTTTAAAAGTCCTCTATTATATAATTAGAGCCTTTTAACATTAACTAAACTGATAAAAAAAATCGAATATTAATTATGTAAATGAATTAGAAGAAAGTGATTCATACAAGAGAGAAGAAGAAAAAATGACATCTTGAATATCCTCTTTTTAAATGGTAAAGTTTTGTGGTTTTTCTATAATAATAATTATTTAAATAACTGTTTAGTCTTTTAGAAAATAAAATGATTCATTATTAACAACTACCTGTCGAATGTAAATATCAGGTTAATAGAATAAGAAAATAATTTCGAACATATCGGGTGTACGCAATTATTTGAAATCATAGAATCAGAACAGGTCGATAATGTAGATCACTGATTATTCCATTGTTTTCTAACCTAAATACTGAATACTAAATACAAAACATCAACAAATGTCACTTTTAATAAAGTGTATGTATTAATCGTAAGTCATGAACCTACGTCGCCCATCCGCCACCTACTTTGATTTAACATAATAATAAGAATAATTTGTTATATCCATTTACTCGTACATATAATCTAATAAAAACTTTATGGACAATAAGATTTGATAATGTAAAACATGACATTCATTATTTTGCAATACGATTATTTCTTGCAATAACAATAAAATAATTAATATTGTCATTAATTTTATTGTTATCTCAATAAAAAATTGTCAATAAATGTCAATAATGAGGATAACATAATTTTTTTGTTGTGTGTTAAATTAAAAGGGATCAAAAAAAAAACAACAAAGAAATTTGTATGTTTTTGTGTATGAATGAATGAATTTAAAAATCCTAGAAAGACCTTTAAAGAATCATTAAAAAATGGACAAGGACAATACAAACGGAAGGATATGATGACATCAGTGATGGGAAAAAGGAAAAGGTAGTATAGAAAAAAAATTAAGACAATTATCCTCACATCTGGAGATGATTAGGCGGGAAACAAAGACACGAACTAATTAACATTCAAGTTAACACCTAATTTTTGCTGTTGTTGTCCAAAAATCGTGTAAGTTAAAAAGAAAAAAACAAAAGAACAACAGGTGAAAGATGTCTCGTTTTAACGTAACATTCACTGAAAAAAACGGGATGTCTTAATTTTTCTCAAAATTGGTTTCACCGATGACAGTTAAATTTAACTGTCCAATAAATTATTATTATTAGTAAAGCCGAATTTCAGCTAAATCTAAAATCTGAAATTTAGGCCCGTTTCAGATCAAACAAATCTGAATCTGACTGGCGGAGATTCACATAAGTCAGTATGCATAAGGAACGATGGAATCGTCCACGTATTCAGTCACACTGCCTCAATCCGAATCAATCTAATTCAATCTATTCGAATCGTGATTCAAGCAAGTAGTCTGATTCATGAATCAATAGCAAAATAACATTAAAAAACTAATACTTTTAATAAAAGACAACAGTATATTATATTATGCTACCGATAAGAAGCAATAACTAATTGATTCTCAGTGATTCTGATTGATTCAGATTCGCTTAGTTTGAAAGGGAGTTTAGTCTATGCGTTTAATTGGCTTGTAACGCTTGTAATGTCGAATTTACACACGTCAAGTAGCTAAAACAAACTAGTAAATCAAGTAAAGTAGCAATTTACTTTGCTTAGGGGATCTACACACACAGTGGATTTGCGTATTTGCGGTGAGGAATAATAAACAAACATCACACTGGTATTATTTATTTATACTTTTCTCGGGTATAATACAGATTGAAGTGAAACAGTTGTTAGGAAAAAGATAGAAGCTGTGGCAAATTTGTAATTGAGTTTATTAGCTAAAAATTCTCTATTTCTTTCCTAACGATTGCTTTACTAATACATCTGTTTCACTTCAATCTGTATTATATCCGAGAAAAGTATAAATATAAACAACAACACCAGTCCTATGTTTGTTTATTATTCTTCACCGCAAATGCGCAAATCCACTGTGTGTGTAGAGCCCCTTAATGACGAATTTACACACTGTAAGTAACTACAGCAAGTTACTAAAGGTTCAAATAAATAACGACGATTTCTATTCACAGAACTTAACAGATTACTAAATTACTTACTTTATCAAGTACCTACTAAACGGAACTGTTTACGCGATGCAACCAATTAAATCTAGCTACTTGATTTAGTAACTTACTTTAACTACTTGACACGTGTAAATTCAGCTTAACTGAAACTTCAATTTAACTGTTGAGTAAATTCATGGAAGTCACTATTAGATGCATAATAATGACTATTGACAACTGGAAGTAAATTAAACGGTTCTCACGCGTTATGTTGAATATAAAAATTAAAGGTTATATTTCGCTAACCTTAAAATTTGTAGAAATGATTAATTAAATTAATGCAATTCAGTGAATTTTTTTGCAAATTTTGCCTATTAATAGCTGAGAATCGGATTATTTTTAGCACGATTTTTGAGGAATTCAATTTATTTTTTCGTGTTTTAATAAAACACAGAATTTTTCAAATATCTGTGTGTATGTTTTCTATCATTATTTGGTATTTTAAGATTACGAAACCACAATGTCTAAATATTTCTTTCTTCCTTCTGTTCGTTGGTTGCTTTTTTTTATTATTTTTAATCTAGTTAAAGTCAGATTTTTTTATTATTTCACCACACGACTATTAAACTTTTATAAATTTAAATTAAATAAACAACAATAATAAAATAATACGAATCTCCTGTTAACAAGTGCTATTTTTCCACCCACGTTCAAAAACAATTTAGATTTGTTACATTGTAGTACTAATATCATTTAACAACGCGAACTATTTTCATCACTTTTTAACTGAAATATTTTCTTTATTTATATCATTTTCGTTAGGTTTATATTTGAAAACCATAATGATTGTTTCAAATAAAAAAAAACGTTCGGTTTTATTGACATGTAACGTGCTTGTTTAACAAGCACTTTTTCCCTCCCTCACGTTTGAAACAAATTGGATTTGTTACAGGTTTTTTTTTTAATCCCCTTCTTGTCGTGTTCGACATAAACCAAACCCTCTTTTAATCGTACAAAATTACTATATATTCCATCGATAAATCGTTATCTCCATATTGTTTTATTTAAGGTTAGAAAAACATAACCTTTTTTTCGATTTGTATTGTTGACATATAGTAGAGGAGCGTTTTGTGTGGGATATCCGATAGATATCAATTTACATAATATCTATACATAACTAAAATAGAAAAGTCTTAAGAGCTATTCTACTTATAGATGAATATCCGCATATACTTATCATTATATGAATATGTTAAATAGGTTTTTTTAATGTTTATGTTATAATAGGCTTATGATAAAAGTTAAATATTTAGATGCACTTTACGTATTTTAAATAACAATACTGTATATTCAAGGAAAAAAAAACAGCTGCATTACAATTTGTAAAGCGGATATAAATACAGGCTGTTCAAACAATTATTATTTTTTTTGGGACACCCGATAGATTTACGATAATACAAGCCAACTAGATGCATTCTAATAGTTTATTCAAATTAGAATCTATTTCTAATGCATCCTACAAGTTTAAGGCAATAAACAAATGGAATAAACATGTAAATGCAATGGATGGGAAGACAATTTTCTGATATCGTCTTATCGCTCAATAAAACCTTAAAGGTATTTACACACAAAACAACAAACATAACCTCAATCTATTTAAAGATCTTTTGTTATCCTAAGGTGATTTGATAAATGAT